>APFE031526111.1:73566-90476 GCA_000404065.3 Pinus taeda | reverse complement strand
GTTAAATCACTATTTAATAATTATTTCAATTTCACACCATTCTTAATCCTCACGAAATAATTAATAAATCATTTTATTTGTTAATTATTTCTAAATAAAGATATGTGACCATTTTGAATATTTGTTCCCTCTCCAAAAAATATAATAAAATATTCCTAATGGTTAGATCTTGATTTGGTCAATATAATTTTATTATTCTCCATTTTTGAGATTAACTCAATACTTTGTTATAAATAGGATCATTTTCCATTCATTCCTCACCATGATCATTATCATCGTCGCCATTATCGTCTCTTTTCTTTTGAGCTCCCATTTGAGTTCTTCACATTGTTTTGGGTTTTTCACACATTGAGAAAGAAGGTCAACTGCTGAAGCATCAAGGACATAAAAGGACCCATCCCACAAAGGAGGATTTGTAGACCCTTTTGTAGATCTCCTTCACTAGGTGTTTTCGATAAAGAAATTATTTAATTAAAGTCTTTCCATTTGGGTCATTGCATTGGATATCTTTACTGGTTCTTTCTATTCTGGATCATATATGTTTTTGTCGTAGGTTTTTCCATTTTTATTGCAGATCTGAATCGTAAACAACCATCAATTGTTGTTAGGGTTACTTGTCACCTAGTGACTTAAGTGAAGTGTTTTTGGTACACCTTCCAAGAAATTTCACACTAACAATCCCAACAATATATCTTTATCAAGAGTGTCTCCCCATTTAACTTGATTATATTCATTAGCTGCTCAATGACGTACTAATAAATGTTCTCGTTGAGTAATAGCCTGCGGAAAATGGTGCATTATTTTCCAACAGTAACAACCACAACAAACAAAATACATCACACAACCATTGCTAAGTTTGAATCTTCGATAACTATAATGGCATTGTTTCCACTACATTCAATAAAATGCTTTCTAGATCTTGCATTGACTTCCCTCTCAACATTTTTCCAACCTTTGTACTTTCCAAAAAAGAGACCAATGGGATTATTTCACATTTAGTTATCACCTGCAACATAGAATGGGACATGAAGTTCCAAGTAAAATTTTGTGTTGAATATACATGTTCTCAGGGAATCTAAAAGCCAATCAACCTTTTTAATGCCAAGCACAACCTACTCCAAGATCTAACAAATATTTAGTTTTATTAAGGATACAATAGTTTTCCATGACATATTCAAAATTATGACCAGATTCTTTCCACTTGCAATTGTCAATATTCCCATCTTGTACAAATTTTCCATTGTGTGGAGTGTTATATTAACTATGTGAGGCATGATTTCATTTATGCCAGCATTTACAAAGATACCCTCTTTATGATATGTTGGTATCAATTCAATATTGGAATTCATACTCCTGTGCTAAATGGATGAGAGTCTTACCAATGAGCTCCAAGATTACAGAGGTGTCAAAGGCCTAGCTCGGTGATCCCAAAAGCCTCCTTTTTCATGAAAATAATTATTTCCCTTTATTGTTAAAGACCACACAGAGATGAAAGCCTCTTCCTTGAACACTCAACATCGAGTAAAGAACCCACATAGGATGCTCATATCAACCGACAAGTTTAGTGAACTTCATATCATCCTAACAAGGGTATCCTGGCTTTAGATTGTTGACTTCTTATTCTTTCTTCGACAAAAACCCAATGCTCAGGTCATTACTCTCAAAACATCATCATTTAGGGTAGAAGGAGGCACATCTGAAGAGTCAAGACTAGGATATACCCTTTGATTCTTTGTTTGACACCTCTATTTTATGCATTCTAACAATATGATCCAACAATAACAATTTTATCTTATTCCAAGTTTTCCTTTCTTTTAATTTCATCAAGGATATCATATATTCCATCGTGATTACTTATACCATTAAGCCAATTTCAAATTCCAGAAGGTAGGTAACACCATAGCTATATTTTATGAGTTATGTCTGAATTTTGGACTTACTTATCATAATATGACAGGTAGGTTAGCTTCAACCCAAGAAGAAGATCTCCCATGAAATATTTTTGTTAGTTAGCATCCCACAATAATTCGTGTGTGACCAAATATCTATTTTATATCAGCTGAAATACAACCTTCCATTGATCACTATTATGGATAAGTGCATCAAATTTTATGGGCCTTTAAATATAACCAATTTACTATCTTGCCAAGGATGTAAATCAATGACAGTGCTTGTCTCATCATTGCCTAAGGCATATGGAATAAAAATAATAGGTAAATGCCCTACATTGTTTGGCAGCTTTCTCTCTTTCTCAACTATCTTGCCCGATTTCAAATGATTAGACAGTGTATACCGTTTGGAGTACAACGATAACTTGTCCTTTTCTTATAATTTTCATAAAATTTTTCTAGTAACCTCTTAGCCATATAGGTCAACTAATATTCTCTCCTTGAGATACAGTTTTCTTGAAAATGTTAGGAAAAATACTAAGAGAAGCGGGGGGGGTGGTGTGGGAGAGTGGGGTGAATCAATGTTTTTAATTGACTTTAAATTTCAATTTAAAAGTTAAAATTTTGTGCACTACTATTATTCAAATAACTCACATGTGCAGGTGCCTTTCGTGAGTTAAAACCGTGTATATCCAGATTACTTATTTTTCTTAACTTCCATCATATGTTTAATTTAACCATTGCATTAATAATCCCTTAGCCATTAAGTATGTAGTAAAGAGAAGATATATCATAACACATAAGCAACAATCAACTCATAAGGACATTGGGCTTTTAGGTGGAAACCTAATGTGGGAGAAAATGATTGTTGTTGTCATCTTTGTCTTCTTCTTTTATCACAAAGAAAATTCTTCTTAAAAATTTGTATTGGGATGGACTCTTATCAGCATGCAGGCTCCTACCTGAAGGAGGCTACAACCTCCACTCAGTCTCCAACACCCACTTGAAGGGAGTTACAACCCCCTAAGCTCATTTACTGACTCCCACTAGAAGGGAGCTCCTACCCCCTTAACAAGTTTACCAACTACCACTGGAAGGAAGCACTGACTCCCTTACTAAAGGCTCCAACCCTCAACACCCTTCGTGGACCACATTTCAAAATATTTCATGCTCGATCCACTTATCAATAAATCATAAAAACCTATAGGCCACCTTTCGTCATTTTTCAAACTAAACCCACACACAACATTATGCTCAATACCAATTACCATTCTAAAACCATTGAATCATTGAGTATTGAGTATTGAATATTGAATATTGAATACCAATATTGAAACATTGTAGCTAGATCATATCAATGCACAAACAATCACAAATAAAATCAATCCATAGCAAACATATTGATGAATACAAGCAACAAAAAGTACAAGACTCATTCATTATCATAGTGCTATTATGTCCATTCTTAAATCAAAATATATACGCCGCTACACTTCCTATGCATAAAACATGCATATAGATCTAAAATCACAAAACAATAAATACTTGAATCATTTAACACTCAATATCAACTGAATTACTAAAGCAGAAATCACTGAACCATATCAAACCAATATACTAAGATTTCCAAGCAAAACCTTCTCAACAACACCGCCAGTATTGTCATGCCATACCAAGCCAATTCACCACTCAATAACCAATCATCAACACTGTCATATATCAACTATCTTGATCAAGACATCCTTGACAATCAGTAGCAAATAATACAAAACTAATCAACTATCATCCCCAAGTATCACTTCAAACCCTAGAGCATATACGCGATTTTAATAAAGTAAACCCGCGTATATACGCGCTTCTCATACATCGGACCAGGGTACATATTTAAAATCACCAAAACTACCTAACCAAGTCATTTTGTTCAAAGATTATCACATCTACAATCATCATACTCATCATTCAGCATTAAAGCAATTATCTACAACCCAAATCAAGCAGCAATGTTAAAACTTATTATCTCATAATGTATATGCAACTAACTTGAATCATATCTGCATATGTACGTGACATTCTAGAAGAAAACATGCATACAGATCTTAAGTTACTTAACTGAATTATCTCTGCAAACACAATACACATTCCACATACTTCACTATCAAAATCTCATATCTCTACAAATACATTCAGCTCATAGCCCATAAAAACAAATCTTGCATTGTTATTTATTCAAACATTTTTCAACAAGCAAGTCAATCAAGCATATATTCAATATCTTCAAATATTTCCGATATGAGCCTTCTCCTTGCTCCCTGGTGCACACCTATTCCAAATCATATCACACATAAATAATCCATTACATTGCACATTGAACTCCTTGATCTCCATCTCCTTATATTGCTTTTACCTTTGCCAATACCACAGGCAAATACTTTGGTAATGTTATTGGTATTTTCTATGGGATCAAATAATCAGTGTCGTTGCAATTACTATGGGAAATTACCATGGTAAGAGCTCCTAGTTTTGTGTTTTCCATGGTTCGGATTATGTATTTGAATTTGTTTCTCATAACCTACATATGTATGTGACTCTTCTTCACAGGGGTCACGTCTAATTTTCAAAATTCACAATTTCCATGCATTCTATAACTAAACTTCCATTTCCCTTTCATATCCTTTGTAATGCCTATGCCATAATACATGCACCATCAATCATGTCATGTGAAATATTCCTATAATCGTCAAAGGAAATTAATTATGTTATAATCAAGTGGGCATTAAGGACATATTTGACATGCAAGTTTCCATCAAGGACAACACATTAGCCATGATGCCAACAGAAAATGTCGTCACCCTTGCATGCTTCAACAATATAAGTCTAGGACAATAATTCCACATCAAATTAAAGAGTGGGATTGGGAGGTATGGTAGATGGCATGCTAGAAGAATAATAAGATAATTGTGGAAGAATTGTGAATAGGGTGTGTTCTCCTTTTCCATGGTAGCAATGCCCTGGTCTCATATTTTGATAACTTGACCACTTTATGATATGTGATTAAGGAAGAAACAACCAAATATGTGTAATGTGATGCAGATAACATAGTCTTTGCATGACACGCTATTCCTTAGAATATGGGATATAGTACTTGCAAGCTTGCATTTAAAACTCAAGATCATTTTGACCATTAGTCGAAATAAAGGCCAAAACAAGAAAACCTACATGGGTGCATGATTGTCATCTTCAATAAACTCTGTATTAAGTGAATTGGGCTATGTTGATGGAGTCAATGCTTAATCAAGCCATGACAAATATTTATTCATGGATTACATTCACATATTATTAGACTATTTTAAAGGCCATGGTTATCTAATGTAATAGAAATATATGTGTAAACAAAAGGGGGACCTAAAATTTAAAGTACACTGGATGAAAATTTTGGGGGGTGTTGTAGTCATTATAACAGGTTAATGAACCACTTAGTTCTTGCTAAGTGCTTGCTAACTAGTTGATGAACCACCGTCATAGTGGAATCAATCCCTGGAAATGAGAAATACATTACCTCTAATGTTTATTGTTTTTCTAATGAGCCACTTAGTGTTTTTTATTTAGTTGATGAGCCATAAGTGTATGCTAAAGAGTTGATTGAAACCATTGGGTTATTGTAATTACGTTGATGAACCAATTAATGCTTGCTAAGTGCTTTCTAACTAGTTAATGAGCCACTCTCATAGTAGATTTAATCCCTTGGAAGTTTCTGATATACCCCCTTGGACTTTAGGTGAATTGCTATGTTTTTAAACTCAGAGAGTAAATGGGCCTTTAGGGTACTTACTTCCAAAGAGTATTTGATGAACCACCTATTTAATGGACTCCACCTCCTTAGTGTTTGACCAAACCATAGGTGTGAAATTGACCCCATGCAAGCATTCCCTCAAACTTTGGATCTGGTGCAGGAGTGGTCAACTGGAAGAGAGATTGTAGTTAGCTTACCTACAGTTGGATCGAGAGTGGAAGTCCCTCCTTTAGTTTCAAGCTAATTTCACATACTCAGATAAGTATAATGATTTATGCATATTTGGTTTATGGATGATGACTCTCCTTGTTATGTTATTGGTTGATGTATGGTCCTATATGAAATACCTAAAGCATTGTATATTTAGGGTTCGTAAGCTATCTTTATTGTCCATGGTGGTGAAGAATGATTGAATGAGGTGATTTTTGCTATCTTCGTGAATTTTCAGGGTCACTTACATGATTGTGATTGCTTTTTTGAAGTTCATTCAGTTAACCTATTACCTTATAAATTCTCGATTATTTTATATGTTCATGAATTAGCCAACTCATTGCCATAACCATGATCACATGTTATATTTCCTATCATGAGTCTAATCTATATGCTATGTGTTAAATGAGCATTTGGTTAGAGCTAAACGACACTTAGTTTATCAATGATGTGATGATTCTATGGGTTATTCCCATTTATATATTGATGTAACTAAGAATTGTAATTAGTTGTAACATTTGAGGTTTATTATTGTAACATAATATATAACCCTCTTGAATTATAACACAACCTTGCATGTCTCATTACTAATGAATAAGGAAATCCTAATTCATTGATGAATTTAACTGACTTGCAATAGAACTGGGATTATATTGCCTTGCATATTTCATCTTGTAGGGTGTTGGGGTTGGTTGAATTGGTTTTTAGGTCCTGCCTTTTCTTTACTCAGGATTTGGTGTAGTTTGGGACTTGTTGGTAACACTGTTTTTATCATCTTTTAGAAATGGTACAGTAAAATTATGGGTCAGGTTTAGGGCTTGGCCATTATTCTCAAAAATTTGGTGCTTTGAGAAGATGCCCTCGTTTGAGGAAATATTTGTAGTTTATTTTATTTTTCCTTTTCTGAAGGACTTCTGAAAAAATTCAATAATCCATATGTTTGGGGTTGCAAGGGTCAACTCTATTGTGTAGATGTTAGATCACCGTGGAACCTGTTTTCCCCTTTATAGTGTATTGTATATGGACATTCAAGGTCTGATCCCAGCTAAGCAAAGTTCCCTTGAGCATGACCTAGATATGTCGTGGGGTCGGATATCTTTCTAAAAGGCCATTTCATATCTAGACAAATTCTTTTCTAAGTATTAGATCCAAGCATCTAGCATCCAATGGTGGCAAGGTCCATCACTTATGTGTGTAGACCAGATATTATCTCGCTAAATTTCCTCTTAGAAATGCTCCCCGCATCTAATATTTGAGCATCTGGGGTGTGGTCGAGGAACCAACTCTTGCAGTATGATAGATGTGGTTAAGGACAGATTACTTCATTGAGTACTGGTTACATCCAATATTTGGAATATGGATGTGGATAAGGTTGCAAAAGTTTGTGAGGGACCAAATTTATGGTGAGATAGATATCAGTCGGTGGGTCCTATGACAGATATATTTCCTGAGGGATGGATCTGTATATCCAAGAGTCTAGGGATGGTAAGAGCTAATATAATGTTGTAGTGTTGGATTCCCTACAAACCGAATCTAACATAAAATTGCATTAAAATACGAAAGGGTATGACCAAGTGGGTCTCGCATCCTATGTTGACATGTAAATGCCATGTGGGCCTGACAAGGACCATGAGGAGGCCACATAAGAACTCATTGATGATGTGGACTCACACTATGCTGATGTGGAAGTACCACGCGTGTCATAAGTGGATTCCATGTGGCCACACACTAATGATGTGGAACTATGTCCTGCTAATTTGGTAGTTCCATGTGTATGCCACATGTCATCTCAATGTTGATGTGGCCTAATATGATTGGATAAAATTCAAGTGGGAATAACTCTCAATCTAGGAGTCAAACTGAGAGAAAATTTCTATCACCGAAAAACTCTTTACAAGATAAACACAATGTTGGCATTTGTTTTGAGTTTTGATGTTGTTGGAAAAGGAGTAGCCCCATCTTCATAATGGACTTTGGAGATCAAGTCAAATCAATAAGTAACATCTTCTGCAGCCTGAGCTAGTAAAAGGTGGTGGAAGGGAGTGTTAAAGGCTTTGATACAGATAGTGGTATGAGAGGAAAGGTTTAAACACTAGACCTGGAGACCAGAGGAATACCATGGATGTGAATAATTAAACTAAATGGGCCTTAAAAGAGAGTTTAGAGCTATAATACACAAAGTGGTATCAAAGCCTAATTTCAGCCCTCATACTGGATGGGCCTTAAAAGAGAGTATTTATTCTAATAGTCTAATTGATATGTATGTTAACCTTAAACTCATAGATGATGTTAATAACAGATCAAATAACTGGACCTTTGGGGATAAAGTTAGAATCTTTGATATAAAGTGGTATCAGATCTTAGGTTCAACATTAGACTTGAAGAGGATCACGTGCAAATTTAATACAACAATTTGGTTAATTCATATGATGATTTTCTTTAAAAAGTATACCTGATCTGGTTACTAACCTTGATATAATGCTTACATGTCATTTACTTATGTACTAACATGATATTTAGATGTGGTAATAGCGCCATATGAACATGGTTCAGATTAACACACTGATTGTTGGCATGACAAGGTAACCAGTTGGTAGTTTAATGCTAAATTATGTGTATGTGGCATCACACAAGAAGATATAATTTGTATAAATAAACAGAAGAATGGACAATAATATGGTACAACAAAGTATGGACCCATTCCACCATGATCAAGAAGAAGAAAGTCCCCCTAATGGAATTAATACTCTAAGGACTCTAAGAGCTAAGTTGAATAGTTACAAAGTAGATAATGAAAGACTCATTAAAAACAAGAAGAGTGGGAGAAGTAGAACAAAATCATGCTACAACATATGTCATGCATGCAAGGGTTGTTGCAACATGCACCAACCTTTGGAGATATGGAAGGGTGTCATAATGACAACATCAAACAGAAACCTCATAAGGTTGGAAAGAAGAGAAGGCCATTGACATGTTGAAGTTATAGAGAAGAACACCTAATCTGTGAGTGTCCTAACAAACCAAAAAAGAAGAATAGCTCATGTAAACTCCAAACACACGAACCAACAACCAACAATCCAAAGGAGAGATGAGGGAGTGTTCCCACTAGTTGTTTAAAATATGGAAAAGTCCTCTTAAAATATCTATAAGGAAATTTGAACCTTAAGGTTGTTATATAACTTGGAAAAGACTCTGACTAAAAATGTGTACATGTGTTAGTATGTTAAGTGTTTTTTTTTAAGTAAATATATAATATTTGGTTTGTTACAAATATCTAATAAGAGTTCACATGTTGAACATTAGAATTCATAATGTTTTGTTGTGAAATTAAGATGTTATAACTCATGTATAGATTAATTGACTAGAAAATGATGCGTGTATGAACAACTAATATGCATAGGAATGCAAGAGTAAATGACCCCACAAACGTTACAAGAAAGAGAACTAGGTCATAAACTTGCTAGAAATTCAAGGAAAACTTATTTATGTTTAATTAAATTGGTTTGCTTACTCATGATGAATTTCTAATGAACTTGGAAGTTTTCCTAACATAACTACATTAGAAGGAAGATGAGGAAAAAATATCAGCTAGAAAGACCTGATTGGATTAATATGAACCAGCTAGATGACAATGTACAATTGTAAAAATGCCTTAAGAAGGAAGTTCCCTAAACTGAAATTGTGCTTGGCTAATATATGTTTTATATTTTATGAATATATGAATAATGAGAAGATGAGAAAGGGGCATAATGATTCCATTTTATTTGAAAGGTAATTTGTTGAGAACCATCATAGTGGGAAAATAATCAATTTAATTTTTAAAATATGATGACTATGTGAATGGTCTGTGAAAAAAAATTAATACTTGCTATGTTTTGGGTAATCTAGTGAGATTACCCAATATGACTCCATGTCACATGGAATATCCATCGGACAAGTGTGCAAGAATGATATATTGTTGATTAATTACCAATGATATTGTGCATATGATATGCTTGGGATTATGAGCCTAGTCATGTAAAAATTTGGGAATAATAGAGGACAAAAGCTAACTTTAAAAAGATAGGACAATTTTAGAATTTGCAAAGTGGATACCTAATGCAAATGCCTTTATTAAAATTTTGTTCAAACTTGCACACAACTAAATTGATAGAGTAATATATGAAGTTAAGATTATTGAGGGACCACTGATTATGGAAACAACAAGTATGCTACAAGACAGTTGGACTTCTTCAAAGGCCTTCAATTGAAAGTGCATGTAATTATAGCTAAGAAAGTGAGGAAAACAATAAGAAAAAGTAAAAATCCAAAGGAAAGGAATTGGGTAAGAATTCATTTCAACTAAATTTGATATATGTTGTTTCAAAATTAATGCATGTATTGGATGGCTACCCATGAAGGGGTATGATTAAGGAAGATAGCCTTTAGTGTGAAATATTCCAATGACTTGAGCAATGCATGCAAAACAAAATAGGTAACTAAAATGTTCCATGAATTTAAGATATACATTTCACATTTTTTACTCATTAGGTTGCTGAAATAAAATTTGATTGTATTATGAAATGCTTAGAATGAATTTGGTACATGCATATCATTATGTGCTAGTTTCAATTCAATCTAGTTGAAATCAAATGGGATGATAGAATTGTTATAAGTTTAATAATTCTGATATCACTTCTAGATGTTGTGAATCTTTGCAATGAAAAGAATGTATGCATGAGTATTGAGAACTTTCTGGTCAACTGAAAGATCATATTAATGTCAGAATCGGGTGTGAGATAGAAACCACCATGACTTAAATATAAGCACCCACAAGATAATACAACAACATGATTTAAAAGTCTCGTGTTATGAGATTTGGCTCCTGAATGAAGCACACTTGGACATTTAATAACTTCTTATTTGAAAATTTGAGTATATCTCATGGGAATCAAATGTTGTGACATAGGTGAAATGATGGAGCAATGATATCAGTAAGAATACTATTGTGATGGCATTATAGCTTCATGACACATGGTTTACCTCATAGGAGCAAGTCATGATGGGTACCTTGACTATAACACTCAATGAGCAATTTAGTAGATCATTCCAAATCGACACTTCGATATAATACTCTAATGATTACCCCACACAAGAAAACCCACAAACAGGTAGACTACCCAGAATGGGGGTTTCTCGGGCTTAGACGAGTGAGCAGTTGATGAGGGCCTATGCGAGAAATCCCATGAATAGGTAAAGTTTCTAGAATGGGGGTTTCCTTTGCACAAAAGGGTGAGTAGTTGATGGGGGGCATGTAAGAAAACCTTTGGAAAAGTAGACTTCCTAGAATGGGGGTTGGCTGGGTCCAGAAAATGAGTAGCTAATGCCAGAAGAAATATGCCTCATGTTCACTGGGATGTGAGCATGAAGGGGGCCTATTTGATAAAGGCATTGAGTTGGAATTATTACCTATGGAGACAAAAGAAGCAAATAATAACCATAAATATAAGTATCCGTTTAAAGAATTATTTGTTGAGATTGTGGTTTAATTTTCTTTAAAATCTTTATGATTACTATAATTAGATGATTGTGTTATAGGTGAAATACTAAACTATCCAGCAGGGATATATGATGTTGATTAAAAGTAATATCAGAGTAGCACAGTTGAAGTGCAATGGAGCTAAAGACTTCAAGGACTAGATCATTGTGGTAACACTGGAACCCCATGATATGCATTGATCGCCATGATATTTTCTATGATAAATGTGCTCTGTTGTTAGAGAAATCCATTGAAATGCTTTAACTATGAGACTCCATCAAGACTCTTCCTATGCGAGGAATACTTTCCAAGGAATGGATCACTCGAGGGAGTGGGGAGATAGAGAAGGGGATGCCTAAACTTAGAAGGTGAGTGACTGCAAGGAAAAGGAAACTTAAGTAGATTGGTTTTCAAGGAGTCATGTGCATATTCATTGGGATCATAAATGCACTGTGTATGTGACCCAAGAAGTAATGAGTTGAGTTTCTTCCCTATGGAAGCCTTGAGGACAAAGAATGACATAGTTGGACATGACAATTTAGATGTGGAAAATGTTGCTAGTATAGGATTTGTAGCTATAAATCTAAAATATTGTTTCTATCATCTATTATGGAATACAAAGGATGATGTTCCTTTAAGGGGGTAGGATTTGTAACATCCCATGTTCTACCCATGCTCTTTGTAATAATAATTATGACTACAATACCAACATGGGGGGAAACCATCAGAGAATGAACCTTTGATTAAACATTTTCTAACTATTATATAAAATTAATTAAAAACAATTAAATAAGGGACAGCGTTACGGATCCTTGATCTAAGGGAAAATGCTTATTTTCTTACATTTTTTTAAAACCATTCCTAGTCAAATTTAATGCTTGAAGCCTATCACTTGCTCACTTGGTTTGATAAGTCATGACCCATACCCAATGGAATAAAATACTGAAGTTGCTTGCAAAATCAAGAAGTCGCCACTTGACAGGTTTAATATGATGTGATTAGGGTTGAACTAGGAGCTAGCAGAGTTGGTAATAGTTAATTTATGAGAGCAAAGATTGGACTGGGGAAATGGAATGGTAGGTGGTACCCATTCACTTTTCGCTCTCACAAATTGAGGAGACGCCCTTCAGAATATATCACTGAAGAGCCAAGTTGGTGAGCTCTCTCGAAACACACTGAGATACAGAAGAAAAGTTCATATACACACATAGTGGAGGCCAAAGGGGTGTTAGATGGAAATCTATGAACAATTGAGCATAAATAATCTCCATGTTGTAGTTTAAACTACGCTAAAAACAAGTGTGTTCTAAAATAAAAATAGCAATGCTAAATGTATATAATTGAGACATGTGTAAAAGTGATCAATAAAATCGTGCAATAAAAAATAATAATATGAAATATATATGCAAATAACACCACAAAGTTATACCCAATGGAAAAGAATTTTTTATTTCATAAAAATGAAACATGCGTATGGAGGAAATAGAACTAAACACAAGTCACCACGATCTCCTCTACGGGATGGTCCTTTCCTCCCTTTCCTCTCATTGTAGGCTTTCCTCTTTTTTGTATGAATTGGGAAAAATGACGGTGGAAAGGTGGGAGAACCCAAATGAAGAGTTCAAATATCATAGGATCATAGTGACGACAATGATAATGGTCATAGTATGAAGAGTGGATAAAACTTCTATTTTTATAATAAAATGCTAGATTAGCCTTGATATGGTAAAATAATAAAATATTTGGTAGACAAAATGAAGATCTAACCATTATGTGTACTTTGTTATTTTTGGGAGGAAAATACTAAAGAAATGGTCAATCATATTTATTTATTTAACTAACTCAAAAAATAATTATTAATTGAATTAATTAAGAAAACTGGGTGAAAAAATTAATAAATAAAAATGGATTTATTAATTATCTCTAGGCGATATGGGCAAAGGAGTTGTAAAAAATTATTAAATAATAATTTAATAAATTATTTCTATGACACAAGTGAAATGATTAAGGAATAACAAATAAACGAGTAGTCTTTGAGTCTGATTTTTTAAAACGTTTTCCAATTTATTTTCTGATCTAATTTGTCTAGAATCAGACACGGATTCATTGAATCACAAGTTTGATTGCTGAACTCTTCACAATCAAAGTGCCTCAGGGGTTTTTGAGGGTTTTGAAACCATATATGTAGTCAAAAAACATGTTTAAACAACACAAATCAAGATTTAGCCACAAAAGTTTTCGCCGGATTTTGGCCAAAAATTGGTTGAGAACTCCAAAAGGTCAAACATAAAGACTAGTCCATAAATAAAGAATGAATTATTTAATTATTCATATGGAAACAAAAAAATTGGGTGAAAATATTTTAGTTATTGTCACATAAATGGGTAAATATGAAAATAACATGAAATTAAATGAATTTTTGGGTTAGCTTCATGTGGGTAAAAATATGAGAAAAATATGAAATTAAAGATATCTTTTGGTTATTCTCATGTCGGGTAAATTAATTAAGCAGAAATACTTTAGGAAAAGTGGTTCATTAAATTATTTTCTATGGTGAAAACAACTTTTAATGTGTAAAACGCAAACCACGTGATGTATTTCAATCAACTTAGTAAAATATGAGTAGGTGATCACTTTTTAGGTGATAATAGGGGGCTCTCGTTATCATTCTCACTCACACTGGCTCACTTGGGGTTTCATAGTTGGTTGGGATGGAATTCATTTGATTAGGAATTCACTAGTTAACTAGCGGTGCTCAAAGTTGAGAAAGAATTGGTTCTCTCATGAATCTATATTTTCATTTGGCATGGTGTGTTTAAGGTAGATACTTAGTGATATGAAGTTGGGGTGCTTATTTTTTAGTTGATGAACCAGTAAGTTCCTACTGAAGGCTTGATTAAAACTACAAGGTGCTTGAAGATAGGTAGATGAACCACTTACTACTTGTTAACTTGTTGATGAACCACCCTCATAGTGGAATCAATTCCTAGAATTATGCAATATACTACCTCTGGTGTTTATTGTTTTACTGAAGAGTCAATTAGTGATTGTTATTTCATTGGTGAACCCCTAAGTTCTTGTCAAATGGTTAATTAAACCACCAGGTTCTTGCATTTAGGCTGATGAACCACTTAGTGCTTGCTAAGTGCTTACTAACTAGTTGACAAACCACCCTCATAGTGGAATCAAACCTTGTAATTGAGCATTATACTACCTCTAATGTTTATTGTTTCATTGATGAACCACTTAGTGCTTACTATTTAGGTGATGAACTATTAAGTGATTGTAAAATGGTTGACTAAAACCATTCGGTGCTTATAGATAGGCTGGTGAACCACTTAGTTCTTACTAAGTTCTTGCTAATTGGATGATGAACCACCCTCACAATGGAATCAATCCTTAGAATTGAGAATTATACTATCACTAATGCTTATTATTTTTCTAGTGAACCACTTTGTTCTTGTTGTTTAGTTGATGAACCACTAAGTGCCTACATAAGGGTTGATTAAAACCACTAAGTGTTTATAGTTAGGTTGATGAGCCACTTAGTGGTTTCTAAGTGCTTGCTAACTAGCTCATGAACCACATTCATAGTGGATTCAACCCCTTGTAACTATGTGATATACACCCCTGGACATTGGAAAAAGCCTCATGTTTTGAAACTCATAGAGTAAGGGGTCACTAGGGTGCTTACTTCCAGAGAATAAATGGGTCACTAGGGTGCATACTTCCATAGAGTAGTTGACGAACCACTCAAACAATGGTGTCCATCTCTAGAGTGTTTAACAAAACCATTAGTGTGAATTTTCCCTTGTGCAAGCATTCCCTCAGACTTTAGATTTGGCTCAGGGGTGGTAAAGTGCAAGAGAGATTGCAATGTAGATGACCTATGGTTGGGTGGAGAGTGGAAGTCCCTCCTTTTATTTCCAACTAATTTCACATACTTATATAAGTATAATGATTTATGCATATTTGATTTATGGATGATAACTTTGCTTGTCATGTTATTGGCTAATGTATGGTTCTATATGATTCATGAAGGAATGCCTAAAACATTGTATATTCATATTTGATAAGTTATCTTGATTTTAGATGGTGGTGAGGAATGTTTGAATCAAGTGATTATTGCCATCTTCATGAATTTGTAGGATCACTTGCATGACTATGATTGATTGTCCGAAGTCCATGTAGTTAACATGTTATCTTATAAATTCTTGATTATCTTATATGTTCATGAACTAGGAAACACTCTTTCATAACCACGATCACAAGTTATATTTCCTATTATGAGTCTAATTTATATGTTGTATGTTAAATGAGCATTTGGTTAGAGCTGATAATCACTTTGCTATGAATGATGTGATGATTCTATGGGTTGTGCCCATGTATATATTGTTGTAACTAAGAATTGTAATTAGTTATAACACCTGAGGTTTATTGTTGTAACATGACCTATAATTCTCTTGAATCATAACACAACCTTTCATGTGTCCTTGTTGATGAATAAATAAATCCTAATTCATTGATGAAGTTAACTAACATGCAATAGATAGACCTTGAATTGGATTGCCTTGTGTATTTCATCTTGTAGAGTGTTGGGGTTGGTTGAATCAAATTTTGGGTCCTTCCTTTTATTTACTCGGGGTTTGGTGTAGTTTGGGCCTTTTTGGTAACCCCCTCTTTATCATCTTCTAGAAATGGTACAATAAAATTAGGGGTCAGGTTCAGACCCTGGTCATCATTCTCAAAGCTTTGGTGTTCTAGGAAGATTCCCTTATCTGAGGAATCTTTGTAATTTCCTTGATTTTTCCTTCTCTAAAGGGCATCTATAGAAATTCGATGATCTAGAAATTTTGGGGTTGTAAGAGTCAAATCTGCTATGTAGAGGTTGGGTCAATGAAGAACCAGATTTTCTCTTTATACAGTATTGTATCTGGGCATCCAGGGTACGAGGCCGGTTAAGAAAAGTCCCTAAAGCATGACTCAGATATGTCGTGGGGTCAAATATATTTTCCAAAGGCCATTTCATATATGGGTGGATTCCCTTCTAAGTATTGGATCCAAGCACCAAATATCCATTAGTGGCAAGGTTCACCACCTATGTGCGTAGGACATACCCTATCTAGCTATATTTCCTCTAATAAATGTGGCCCACATTTGGGATCTGGACATCCGGGGTGTGTTGGGGGCACAAACTCTTACAACAAGCCAGATGTGGTTGAGTTTGTATTCATTTGTTAATGAATGGTTGCATCCAGGATCTAGGATCTATATGTGGATGAGGGCATGTTATCGGGAATAGTGTCCACTCGGATGCTGCTATTCGCACTAAGATGGGTGGCTATCTTAGAAACAAACAAGTATAGTTTCGTTTTCCTTTATGAAAATAGACAAGAGGAGAACTGATCCAGGTGGATATTGGTGGCCACCTGCCAAGTCCATCTGGACCCCCATCATTGTCTCTTTCAGCATTTTCAATTTCCTTAATTATAGCACAACTTAC
>APFE031526111.1:55112-65498 GCA_000404065.3 Pinus taeda | reverse complement strand
AAGCAAATGATTTTGGAGGTGAAAACAATCTGACGATACAGGATTCAGGGTGGCGGTCATGAAGGAATGGAGCATGAATGTATTGCAGTGGGTGAGACACAGGTGAATTGTCTGAATGACTTCTCTTGAACATATCGGAAACACTGACGATGGATTGGTAGAGTTAACCCCAAATATGGATGGTGTGATGGACCAATGGTGATGACTGGTGAACGGAACAACCCAACCCGGCACGGATGCGGAAGGAAAGTGTCATGTTCAAAAGCGATTTGCTACCAATAAATTTTCTTCAAGTTTTCTTCCCAATTTTCCCCAGTCATTGCTGACCAGTACCTCTTTATTTTTGTCCAGCTTGAGGAGGATAACAGTGAAACTCGTTCTCGTCCATGCGGATGAGTTTGTCGCTATTTGGTTTTAGCGAGTTTAACGACAAAGATAACTCAGTCCCTTTCAATTTTAGAGAGTCTGAAAGAAACGGAAAGGAGACTCCAACGATTCTTTTTCGTCATATAATCCCTTAAGTCCGAAAAAGCGTAAAATAATATAAAAGGGATGAATTTTCAATATTTTTAACGAGCCGAACAAGACAAGCGCTCGATCTTTTTGTGTAATAATCCCTCAGGTCCAAAAAGATTAAAATCTAGAGGAGGGATAGCACTTCGGATGACTTTAACGAGCCGGAGAGGCCAATTGCTCGGAAATCTTTTCATATTTTATGAGTCAGTTGAAAAGAGCTTAAAGAAGACTCGTTTTCAAGGAACGAGTGATGGTTTCGGGTAGCAGCTGATTCCAGGTAAGATTTGGAATTTTCCAATCACGACAGTGTCACAAGGATGGCTAATAGAATCATTCTTCGCAGATGTTCCTCAAAGGGGTAAAAAATCATATGGGGGTGAATGATCGGCTAAAAATAGAGTGGCGGTGATGATGAGAACACGACCAAGGCTCAAAAGTTGGCGATAAGGCATTCACAATGGTTATTTACCGGTTCATTTTTTAATGAGCTTAAATGTTGGGGGGAACATTTGCTCATGACTTATGTTTATTTTTTAACGAGCTTGAACCCTACAGTAACATTGCTCGTGATGATGATCACTGAGTCTTTGATTCACCATTAGCATTTTGTTCTTTCAAAGATTGTACTACCTATTCATTTGCTTCATCAAATCGATTAGAAATGAAAACATATGCCTAATAAATGAGTTAAGAACACTAGTATTTTACTTGAATTATGGGCATGGTAAATTAAAAGTGACTTTTACCTCTCATTTTACCATTTCATTTGAATTTGGTTTGTTGGAGCTCTGGAGGTACTTTTCCCCCTGATTTTCACCAGCGGATTCTGGGAGATTCTGTGGACGATTCTCGACGCCATTTAGACCAAGTAGGAGCTAAACTTGTACTCTTCAATTGCATGCCTTTCATTTTGGATTCTGAGCTTGTTTCCTTGTTTTGCTGAGCCTCTGGGGTTTGAAGAACTCGCCCTGGGACCATCGCACCCTTCCTTAATTGAAAGGTGCCATGCATACTAATCTTCTCACTGACTAGTCAGTATGCATCGCTCCTAGTCCACTTACTGGGGTGCGATGGGTGCAAGGAGGAAAGTTTTTGCACAGTTTCCTCATGGAGTTTTGCTGGTTTTTTACCAAATGAAGATCTTGACTCTTCTCTTGTTTATTTTTAAGAGATTCCTCGAAGCAAAATGGTTGTTACATGGTGAGAGCGCGAGCATGAAGAAGAGGACGTTGTTGCTTTACATGATCCAGGCACAGTAGCTACATTACGGAACTGTGGCTTGTTGAAGTTTTTCCGTATCTCTAGCATGAGGCAACAAATCAGTTTGTTGCAATATTTCCTCAATGCCTGGGATCCTATCAACCAGGTGTTCTAGAGTAGGGGCAAATCGATCCCCTTGACAGTCATGGACATCTATTTTCTGACCGGTTTATCGAGGCATGGTGCCCCTCTCTCATTATCAGGCTCCGCCCGTGGGGGTGAGTCCGTGAGGGAGTACATTCACCAGCACTGCAGAGAGGGATCTCAGCCGAGTACGGACGGCAAGATCAATATCCGAGATGTCATTGGTCGGCCCTTGCGGACCATTTTGTTCACTTTTGCTAGACTGGCTGGTAGTTCTACTCTTCACATAGCTAACAGGTCTTGTATGCAGTATGCTTTGGAATGCCTTGAACTGAAGGTGTTCAATTGGTGTGATGCAGTACTCTCTGTGATGAAAGAACAATTGACCAAGGTGAAAAGCGGAAGATCCAAGAACTTTGGTTATGGTTCTATTTTGACCGCTTTCGCCTTGGAGAGAATCCCACTGATGCAGCCGCAGTAAATTTCACTTGGCCTACCTCCACCGACTGAACAACGGATGCAGAGATGGGTTGACCTCATGTCTCGGAATGCTAGCCAGCCCCAGATTTCTTTTTCTAAGACTTTCTTCAAGTGGTTCGATCGTCAAGAGATGGTTTATGCCAGGTTCCCATATGCTGGTATGGATTTCCGAGGTGACCCAGATTTGGTGCTGCCGGCTGGCGAGCAGTGGGGTTCCATGGGTAATTCTTCTGACCATATCTCTATTCATTTCTCTTTATAATGTTCTTATGTTTTTTGATCAAGACTAATCAAAACTCATGTGCTCATGCAGACATTGGACCAGTTCGACCGGCAGTACGCCACAGAGACCCAACGGCCGCTCCAGCAAGAGAGGCTGTTGGGAGGGCCATCCTTCACGACCTTGATGTGGTCGAGACTCTTTCAGCACTACAGGACCAGATCGAGGGTCTTACCCTTGGTATCCTGGATGTGAGGATCAACGAGCTGCCTCTGCGATTGCAGCGACATACTACTGGAGTGCCGAGTTGATGGACTAAGCTTTTACGCATGATTGCACAAGCGGTGACTTGTTATCACCAGCATCATTAGACTAGGGTGCCCCCTAGCATTTTGAGTTTTGGGTCATTTGACCGATTTTGACTTGGTTACAGAACATTATGTACAGACTAGAAACAGTTATGAAATATATTTTTGATTTTCGGAGCTTTATTTTGGTTAAGTTACATGGTCCTGCTGCATATATTGATGTGATGCTTCTTTTTATAAATGTCGCAAATGTCTATCTAACATATAATTTGCTAATGAGTTTGTTAATGTGTTTAAACTTCTAGAAATATGTTGATATTGGATGAAATCCAACTATCTTTCCAAAATTTTGACCCTTAGGAACATGCGATAGATAGCTGGGTTTCGTAAGGAATAGATGTCGGTGAGTTCTAGAATGACGAGATATGAGTCTAGCCTGACGACAAGTCGGCATATGCCATGAGTGATGGCATCATAAAGGAGTTCTATCAAAGCACTGTACTCAGCGATATTGTTCGTAGACCAACCAATACACACTCCTCTGAAACTTACTAACTCGCTGCTGGGATTGAAAATGGCACATGTCACAGAAGACAGGTTCCACGAACTACGACTTGCTCCGTTGGCATATCCAACGAATGATTCTAGTAGGTTCGACATCTGCAATGAATGCAAAAAGTGGATTTCTTAACCAAACTAAATGCTCCTGGCGAAAACAAAAATGTAACAAAAGCATGAGGATTACTACGCGAAATCAAGCATAGTAACGCTTGAGGTACAACCCGTTGCGAGGTTGCGCCAGTGGAATCCCATAATAGTCCATCAACTCGTAGGCTTCTTTTGCTAATACTCGTTTAACAATATAGGGACCCATCCATAATGATTTGAATTTCCCTGCTCCCAACTTATCGGATTCCTGGTCGTAAAGTAAGACCAGGGCACCTTCTAAGAAGACGTGAGGTTTGACATTCTTGTCGAACTGTGCTTTGACTCGTTTCTTACGAGCTTCGTTAGCCGAAGCTGCATCACGACGGGTTTCATCCAATTGGATTAGTTCCAAGAAACGATCCTATTCTTCTGGGGTTCCAGGGAGAAGGTCGACTGCGAATTTGAGGGACAAGATTTCACACTGAACCGGTAAGATTGCTTCTAGACCGTACACAAGTTAAAAAGGTGTGAACCCGGTTGCATTTCTTACTGATGTCTGGTATGCCCACAAGACCGAGTACAGGATTAGGTGCCAATCCCATTTGTGGACTCCGATCATCCTTTGCAGCATGCACTTTAGGACTTTGTTGATTGCCTCAACTTGTCCATTAGCTTGTGGATAGTATAGAGTAGAGCTGTCATGGGACAGTCCTAATTTGGCAGCCAACTCAACCATCATGTGATTGCGAAAATGCGATCCATGATCTGTGACTATGGCCTATGGAATGCCGAATTTGGAGATTACGTGATTAAGAAAGAAAAGGGCAGCCGTTTCGCCGCTGTTGTTTAATGTAGGCATCGCCTCGGCCCATTTGGTAAAATAGTCTACCGCGACTATTATATACCCATGCCCCCAGGCCGAGGTGGGGTTACATGTCATGAAATCTATGCCCCATTTGGCGAATGGCCCAACAGCTACTACAGGCTGCAGTGGTGCGGGTGGTCTTCTGGTTTTGCTATCGAAAATTTGGCAAGCATGACAACTTCTAACTGTGGTTATGCAATTTTTGAACATTGTTGGCCAGAAGTATCCTACTCGCAAAAAATTTTGCGCCGTAGCATAACCAGATTGATGCCCCCCACATGCGCCTGAATGGCAGTCATTCAGGACTTTTTCGGCCTCCTCATGGGTGAGGCACCTCCGAAAAACTGTATCGATACCACGACGGTAAAGGGTATCACCGACGATCACGTAGTATTTCGATTGGTATTGAATCCATTGTTGTTTGGAGCATGAGGTATTAGGCATATATGATTGTGTCTGGAGATAAATGATTATATCTCTGTACCACAGATCGCTTGAAGATATCAAAAACAATTTTTATCCACGATTGCTTCTTCGGATGTTGCATCATTGGACGACGATGGGAGATTGCATAATAACTCCGTGAATACCAGGGCTTTCTTTGATTTGGATTTTTTGAATTCCAAATCAAACTCTTGTAGAATTGTTATCCATTTTGAATATTTCCCCCTAGCAACTGTCGCGACAATATATAAGTCATGGGGTTGCAATCTGATAAAATTGTAGTTTTCCTGAAGAGGACGTAGTGTCGAAATCTTTGTATCACTTGAATAGCTGCGAGGGTGATCTTTTCAAAGTAGGATTATTTCATTTCCGTATTATTTAAGTTTCGGCTTAAATAACATATAGGATGTTCAATTCCATTGTCTTCTTGAACTAAAACCATTGCTATGGTCGTATCTGCTGCAGCTAGATACAGGTTAAAGTCTTTTTGGTAATCAGGAGCATACATTAATGACGCTTGTATTAGAGATTTCTTTAAAGCATCAAAGGAGGCTTGCACGACCTGGTCCCAAACGAAGGGTACTTCCTTTTTCAATAGACGAGTATAACCTTTAGCTAGTTCGGCGTAATTTGGAATGAACCTCCTGAGGAAATTTTCTTTCCCTTGGAGTTTCTAAATCTGAAGCAAGTTTGAAGGTGGAAGCAAATCGATGATTGCCTGAACCTTGCAAGGTTTGAGACGAATCCCATCCTTTGAGACTACGAAGCCAAGTAAACGACCGAACTGACACAAAATACACATTTGTGCGGATTGAGTCGTATCTTGTAGTGTCGGCAACGTAGAAATATTGCTCTCAAATGGCGCGGATGATCGGTCCGCTTTCGCGAATGAGCTGGGAAATCATCGAGATATGGTTGAACGATGTTTTTGATGTCATGGAAAGCATAGTTCATTGCTCTCTGAAAAGTTGCCCCTGCATTCTTCAAACCAAAGGGTAGCTTGCGATATGCGAAAGTGGCCCCATGACAAATGAATCAGTATTTACTGGCCATGGGCGGATTATTTATTTGATATACCCAGAAAATCCATCTAATGAAAATATTTCGCATCCGGCGCATTCATCAATTATCTGGTCGATAAAGGGTGTAGGGTAGTTGTCTTTTGGACAAGCTTGATTTACATCCCTGTAATTGACACACACTCTAATTTTTCCTTGTTTTTTCATCACAGGAACAATATTTGATACCCAATCGGTTAGAGGAATGGGGTAAATGAAACCAGCATGGAGGATTTTTTCAACTTCCGCCTTGATGGCAATGACTTTCTTGGGGTGCACCTTCCTTAGCCGCTGTCGTACCGATTTGACATCTGGATACATATTAATTTCGTGTTCAACTATGCTTGAGTCAATACCTGGCATTTCATCATATGACCAAGCAAAGATATCTCTAAACTCGCGAAAGAGAGTGCTATATATTTCCAGTTCTGAAGAAGAACAAGATTTCCCAACATGACTATTCTCTACAACATCTGTTTTAGTTGAGATATTTATGGCAGTAGTCTCTTCGATATTGGATAGGTTTCTCTCAGAATCCACCGTATTTACAGTATTCGTCAGGAAGTAAAATACTGAAGGATGGTGTAGGTTGCCAGAATTATCTTCTTTCCAGTTCAGAAGATGGGGATGATGGTGGTAATCTTCCCATGGTGCTCCATCAATCATCATCGATTGAATGGTTCCTTCGTCTGTAGAGTTTACTTGCGACCAAGGATCTGAAGGGGTGCCATATTCTTTAGACCTATCTATCCAAACGCTTGATGAGCGTTGATGTTGGTTTTCCTCCCATGCTGAAAACATTGATTGCTATAATATTTCCAGTGGGGTTAGAGGCAAAACTTGCGGATGATCCATTTTAACATCATTTTCTGACATCTTTTGAATGGAAGATATCATATTGCAGGTTCCTACATTAGCCAGTTCTGCCAAATTTGTTGGAGGCGGTAGGGTAAAGGTTCCCATTAATGTGGGGTCTTTTAATAGGCCTACTCCGATATTGTGAAGCATGCTAGGGCTTCCATGGATCATCGGAATGCTTCCCGTAACTTGCGAACTGTTGGGGAGGAAAATTTGTTGGTCGATGATTGTAATTCCTCCTTGGGAAGGAAATGCAATTTTCCTAAAGTAGGTCGACACAATGGCTGCCATGGCGTATATCCAGGGTCTTCCCAATAGGATGTTGTAATCGAGGTTTTCGTCGATGACTTCAACATCGATTTCTATTGTTTTTCCCCCCAATTCGACTTGCAAGTTACTTAGTATCCCATACAGGGTGTATGCTCATCCATCAAATGCTTTCAATGTCGTCGATGATCGCGACAAGGATGGAGACCCTAGAGTTTTCCAGCAACTCATCGACATGATACATGTGGATGCCCCTTCATCAAGAATTGTTCTATGAACAGTTTTGTTGAGGGCTTTCACTTGGATGAGGAAAGCTAGTTGAGCTGGTAACTGAGGGTCGTATCCTTTGTGATTAAAAGATACAAGATTGGAATCCGTTGGGTCAATCCCACCTATTGCTGATAATAAAGCCGGCTTTTAGGAGGGGCAATTTTATAGTAACTCAAGAGTCGACATCGCTGATGGCGATTGGGCTAAATCCTCCCCTATATTATAGTGTTGTACTGCTCGGGCACGAGGATTAAACATCGATTTATGTACTACCCCCTTTGGCGGTTTTATTGTTAATTCAGGAATGATGGGTGGCACAACTTCGGTCGAAGTTGTTGTTGAACTACTAGGTTGATCATTATCCTTGTTGTTCAACATCTGTGGATTCCCGTAATCTTTACTCCTTGTTGATATGAGAGCATCATTCAGTTACTTTGAAACTGACAACATTACTACTTGGGACGGGGAAGCATTTTCACTAGCAACTAGATTTGTTCCCTGGTTTGGAAACGGATCAATCAATACAACCGAGGTTTTAGAACTTTTGAAGAATTTTCTAAGTCATCTTTATATGGACACTCATTGGTCCAGTGGTCCTCGTCACATATATGACATGGAGTTTTTGGTTTCTTATTCCCAGAAGGGTTTGCAAAAGATTTTTTAGGAGGTGAGTCCTCCTGGTTCTTCTTCTTCCCTTGTTTTTTCTTCTTGCCTCCCGGTTGCTTGGGTTCTTTGCCTTTGACTGTCAACACGACATTTACTTCTGAGGCTAGAAGTTCCTCATATGCATTTTGACTCGAAACTGTGCAGGCTTTTTTCAATGTAGCCTTTGCGGTTTTAGTGCTTGTCGTACCTATCACACCATCGCCGGCATGAGAGTCTTTGTTTGATTTAGGAGGCGGAGGAACGAAAAATTCTAGTCTAGGAGCATCAGGGATTTTATCGTAGAGCATGCCAGACTGAGTATAGATCAAGTCTAGATATTGTGCACAAGCAATAACTTGCTCTTCAGTGACGACTCCTCCCTTTGCCACATCTTCTGTAATAGTAGGTAACAGTGACTTAATAAACCATTCAGCCAATAGCTGATCAGGAACATATGTTTTTACCATTCTACGATGACGTCGCCACTCATGAATATGATCGGATATGTGAGCGGTTGTCGTTTGTTTGAAATTGGTAAGTAGCTCAGTTCCTATTTCGTACCTTATAAGTAACTGAAAATGGGTTAAAAAGGTTGTGGCTAGGGTACTGAAGTTATCAAACGAAGCTCTAGGCAGTTCGATATACCACTTTTCTGCCAGACTAGTTAACGTGCGCTGAAAGAGACGAAGCTTGATCGAATCATCATTGAGAGTGTTTGATGAACACCATAGATGAAAGGTCATCACATGATTTGACGAGTCTTCGCCCATATTTCCATTAAATTTAGGAATATCATATGGAAGTTTATGTAGAATCACCAGCCACCAAAGGGCATAGGCAAATGGATCGTTCGTTAGTCGACTCAGATCCGATAACTCTAAAGTTGCCATGAAAGGCAACTATTGATTCAGGCTTGGTTGAGCATATCCAGGATAAGATGGAATTGTTTGAGCAGTCGGTCTTTGCATACCAACATAATGCATTTGATGTTGGTAACTTTGGTAAGGTTGATGGGCATAACCATTATGATATGGTTGATATGGCTGCCCATTACTTGCAAAGACTTGTTGCTCATATCCTTGGTAACTCTACTGGAATTGCAGTTGTTGGTATTGCACCAGCCATGGTTGTGAAGTCATGGGCTGTTGTCCAGTACTGACTGTTTCACCAAGATGGGGGTTGGTGTTCCCCGTTTAAACCTGTGCCATTCCACTAGTTCGTGATTGTGGTTGTGTCGTGGGTACAAGAGTTTGTTGCATTACAACCTACGAAACTTGAGGTTGGCATACAACTGGTGACGCTTGTGCTTGCGATACTGCCACAATAGCCGACGTAGTGGGGATGTTTGTCATAGGTAAACTTTGTTGTATTGAGCATACAACTCTTGGTTGTTGAGACAGGATTGGCACCCAACCGCCAGTTGTGATTCCATCATAACCCAAATTTTGTTGTGAACTCACGCATGGTTGTCCTTCTGAGGAAGGCAATGAAAGGGTATACGACCCTCCATACGATGTTAATCTAGTACTCAAATGAATGATTTGCCTTTGGGGACTAGTTTTCCCAAATTGACCTTGTGACGGATCAATTTGTTGAGACTCAACGTAAGAGATTCCAGATATAATTTTGGACAAACAAACGGGAACAGTCCATACTGTTGAAATAGCCCCTAGATGGACTCCATCCAGCAACTGAAAGCTGTTTGGGACAGATGGCACGCCAGCGAACATTGTCGGAATAGCAGAAGGAGCTTCTGCTATTGCTATGTCGGGTAACATGGTCCTTGATGTTGACGGTTGTTCAGACATATTAAGCCTATCCAAAATATTCCTCAGTGATTCTTCAAGAACTTCTGATGGCTGGTGAATATCTTCTAATGAAGAAGGATACAGGGCGATCCCAGCTCCAAGATGTGTTGGAGTGCCAAATGGAGGATCTTCCACAATCTCTTCTATGGCAATCAATCTGGCAGGAAGAGGCAGACCGTCAGGTCCGTAAAATATTTCTGGTGCCGGAGAAGATGTAAGTTCTGCATCAACAAATGGTTGGATAGTAACATCTTCTGAATTGGTTGTATACGGAGCCGGTTCAAGAATAGAAATGTTAACCGTCACACTAGGATCAGTTGTAATGTCCTTTTGCTGTTGCGGAATTTCTTGTGTAGAGGCAGGGATACCAGAAATGTTCGAAGTAACCGGAGTCTCTGAGGATGTTGGAGTGCTTGCTTCAACTAACCTAGAGGACTTTGATCCGGTTAAACGAGTTCGCTTCGTCCGGAATGGTTTTGCTTCCGAAGTCAACAATGGTTGACTCGTAAGTCTCCGTGAATGACGGGGTTTTGATTGACTTTCTTCCACGATTGCGGATTACTTGATCAACTCAAAATAAAAAGGGAAAAATGTTTTTCAAATTAAATGAATTTTAGACGCTTTGACACAACTTGTTTTTTCAATTTTAAAGAGT
>APFE031526111.1:14894-39887 GCA_000404065.3 Pinus taeda | reverse complement strand
TTTTTAATATTTTTTTTATGTTTTATTTTATTTTTTATTTCTTTAATTTTAAAACTTTTTTTTGTATCCCATAGGAACCCAACAACCCACCTGTGCACATAGCTATTAGTACACCTCTGGGGGTCTACGACCTATCTTTCTCTCCATAAACCGGATCACAACCAAGGGGATTTAAACCACGGATCTGTCAATTTTCTCATGACTCACATTACTTCGACCAACAATTAAGTTGCCTCCTCGGACGTAATTTTTTACTTCTTGTTTTGTTTTGTTTTTCCAATGCCTTTATTTTATCTATTTATTTATTTTCAACCATTTTTTGTTGTTGTAGGGGTTAGTTCGATGCTTGACCAACAATGTGACCCCACTATGTGTCAATTTGATAGTTGATTTTAATATTTTCGTTAAAATGGATCAAGTCTTCCCACACTTCGTATCTATTTCATGGTTGATTTTTATGTTTTCATTGCAATAGGTCAAGTCTACCCCCACTACGTGTCAATTTAATGGTTGACTTTTATATTTTCTCTACAATGTGTCAAGTTGTCTTATACTAAAATTTTAAATGAGTTATACTTTTAGCATTAAAAAAAATTATAATGACTATTTGATTTAGGTGTTCATTTTTAAGGTTTTTTCAGTCATGATATTTGGTTTTAATTCCATGGCTGAAAAACGTCGAAATTTTAAGGTTTTCAAAGTCATGATATTTTATCTTTAACACCATGGTTGAAAAATGTCAAAATTTTAATATTTTTCATAATCGTGATATTTATCTCTAACGCCATGGTTGAAAATTATTGGAATTTTTAGGTTTTTTGGAATCATGATATTTTATATTTAACACTATCATTGAAAATTATTGGAAATCTAAGGTTTCTCAGAGTCATTTTTTAATGGAAATTACTAAAAAAAATGGAATTTTAACAACAACAAAACATTAATATTGCATCGACATTTCAAGTTCAAGGGTGTTCTTTCATATTTATTGCATTAAAAAAATATATATTTTTAATGCCATTGTTAAAAAAGATTTGGAATTTTAACCAAAAAAAAATGTTGATGCAACATCAAGTTGGATCAACACCTTTTGTTTCGAGGTGTTTTTCCATGTTAGTGCATAGAACTTTTGGTTTTTAATGTCTTTACTTTTTGTTTTTGAAATTTTAATTTCAAGAAAAAAGGTGTTGATGCAACATCAACATTTTTTCCTTTCGATGTGTTTTTCATGTTTTTTGCGCAAAAATAGGGGTTTTTTAGTCTAGAGTTCTCATTTTGATGTTACGATTCTCTTAAGTTGGTAACTTTGTTAATCCTAAAAAATGGATATTCTAATCAAAAGTTATGTCACTTGTACATACCTTTAAAGCCTTAATTTAGATCTGAATGGTTGACCTTTCCTTTGCCTTGATTTTTATTTTAGATTTGAGCCCTTCTAAATTTGTAATTTGTGTTTGTAATGCTCTAATATGTTTTCCTCGTATTTCTATAGGTCTAACCAAAATTTGATGTGCCAAGTGAAAGCTATGGTAACTTTCCCGAAACTTGCTAATTTTTTACATTTTTCCAAAAGCGAATTTGTAAAGCATTCCACATGTGCATTTCTTAAAACATGATTATGAAATATTTACCTGAGATACTTAGGTATGTCTCCTTGGATATATGAATATTTCATAGTATGAAATGTCTCATAAAAAAAAATAGTGAGAATTCCATCATCACTCATTAAAACTGATTTCAAGACCACTCCCAAACCCTAACTACCATAGGGTATTTCTCTGAAAGTATAATGAACTAGAATATAAAAATTTACCAAATGTATCTTTTTTTATATTTTTGTTGGCTTGACCCACGGGGGATTTGAACTTTTATTCTCATGGTTTACACAGCACTTCATAACATGATGATCTCTAATTGAGCTACCCCTCATGATATTTTACCAAACGTATCTTGATATGTTTCTCAATATGATAAAATCTCCATTGTTTGACTCTTCCTAGAAATATAATTATAGCAAAAATTGCAAGATCACTCATTTGAAACTAATTCCAAGACCATATATAATCCCTAACTTCCCCAAGGTATATCTCTGGAATTATAATAGCTTGGAATATAAAATTTACAAAATGTACCTTTATATGGTCTCTTAATATGCTCAAACTTTTACAGTTATAATCTTCCCATAAAAATAATCACGGAAAATGTTTTGAGATTACTTATTTCAAATTGATTTCAAGATCATTTACCAAACGTTTTAATTCCCACTCACTTATCTTATTGTGCTACATCATGTTGTTAACCTACCCACTATAAGATTTCATTATGTGATAGATCTTGTTAGTGTTATTAGTATTCATACAAGGTATGCATGTGCTAGTTACATACCCACACCTCGGATAAATATGCTAGTATTTTACAGCCTATTACAGTATATGATTAAATAATGGATAAGATTAATTAATTAATGATATATGATTAATATTAAGCTTGATTAGTGATCAAGCTTATGATTAGACTTAAGCTTGACTAATGGTTAAGCTTGATTAGCGATTAATTATCGATTAACCCTTAATAATTGTTTATAATTAATTAATTAATTGTATTTTAACGTTATTTATTGATTTAGATTGTATCATTATATCGTTTTTGATCCATCAAGATGCTTTTAGAGTGAAAAAAGAGGAAGAATCAACCCATATGACCATTTTTACTGGCATGACCCAATTTCGCAGATTGGGGTCTGAAACTTTCTGGGAACATTTTGAGGCATCGAACAACATTTTGTGGGTAAAAAATTGGTGCCTTGGTGTTGCACCATTTTTTTCCTATTCTACACATAGGGAAATTTACAACAGCGTAAGAATAGCCTCAATCAGAGTGTGTATTCAAAAGTTTTGCCACTTGAAATTTGACCTTCCTATTTGGACAACCATAATTCAAGAGGATGCCACATTAGCCCCCATTATTGGTTGGAAATGGGTTATCCACATGATCATGATGAATAGGACTCTAGAAGACTCCATATTGTAACTCTAGTTAAGTGTTGAAGGAGTCAAGCCCAACCATTAATTACCTATCGGGCTATGTTATAATAACCGGGCCCTTAGGAGGAAAAGGGGTTCCATTCTTTTTGAGGGAATTTTGTTTCATAGATGAACATAGTAGTCGAGAGGTATTGGGAGAGAGAAAATAGAGGGAATTTCTACATTGTAGTATCCCACGGGTCACAAGTCATACATATTTGTACTTTTAGCCATTGTTTAATCAAAGAAAGAGAGTGGAGGAGCCTCACCTTCTAGTTGGGTTTTCATCTGAAAGAGTTTCCCAAGATATATCTTGTTTCAATTATGGTTTGTGAGTGATTATTTCACTGTTCTTTATTTTCTCCATAATTATAATTTACATGCATATGCAATAAATAATAATTTACAAATACATAAATCTAAATAGAAATAAAGCATCATAGTGTAGATTTGGGATTTTTAATATAATTTATTAGATATGTTGTGACGAATTTCCTGGTGGAATATCCTTGGTAATTTATAGATAATTTATTTAATATTTAAATTAATATGATTCTTATGAATCTATAGATTTTAAGTGACATTTAATGGATATTATTATTTTAATGCATTAATGCGGGGTGGTTGGTTGAATCCACCACCGAAAGTGGTAATTAAGGGACAAAGGTCTAGGTGGAGAGATAAGGGGGGGTGTGGCTTAAGGATGGTGCCATGGGGGAGCTTTGAATGATGTAAGGAGGTAAGGGGACTTATAAAGGAGAAGAGGGGGGAAGATTTTTGTTTTGTTTCAAGGAGAAGTAAGGGAAGGGAGAGTTGAGAGAAATAGGAGGGAGCTTAGATGAAGGGAACTTGGACAATGGAGTGGAGTTTGGAGTTGGGAAGGTGTTTATTGAGAACTCAGGCACATTATGGTTGTTGTCTAGAATTGGGCTTAGAGGGTTAGGGAACCTATGGAAGTTTCTTGGGCTAGAAAGTTGGATTGGTTGTTCTTACTTGGCGGAGTAGCATATTTAGTTGGGTGGCCCCAGGAGAAGCATTGCAATTGAGACACCATAAATAAGTATTTTTTGTGGATTATTGTCAAATTATTTGAATTGCATATGCTGTTAAAAATGGAAATGACAAATGTGCTTTGGAATGAACAAAAATAAAATATTTAGTAGTAATAAAAACATTTAAGAATGTTTTTCTTACTCAGTATTTTCTTTATACAAACTTGAGACCCCAAGGAGTCTCACAGACATACATTGAAATGTATTATCGGTCTTATAACACTTTCACAGTTTGAAACATCCCCCAAAAAAGTGACAGTGAAAATTTGGAGATGGTTCATTTGAAGCATCAAAACCCTAAGATAATATCTTTAATACCAAATTGTATAATAAGAATCCAATAATTACAATCCACTTCGAGGGGGAAACCTTCTTTCATAATAAATATAATGCATCAAACAATATTTTATAATACCAAGAGTAGAGATCCTTAGTATAGATATAGGAGACACGGGCTTCAATTAGAATGAAATGGTACAATGAAAGATTATAGTGAACATTAATAATAGAATAATAGAAATGTAATAACTCAGTATCTAAGGCTTAATAATGGGTTTTAGGTTAACATGGGGATTATATGGGACTTAACACTAGCCATGTGAAGACCATGAAGCAGACTCTAGAAGGATCAAAGTTGTAACTCTATTTGAGAGTTGAAGGAGACAAACTTAAACACTAGTTGGCTATTTGACCGCATTATAACCAAGATACTTGGTGGAAAAAGAAGTTCAATTCATTTTTTTATTGTATCTTCTTCCATGGTAAAGGATAACAACTTGGGAGTGGCAGTGAGAGAGCATGGTAGAGGGGATTTAATGTCTGTAGCAACTTATCAAGCCATAGGTCCTAGGTAACTCCACAAAGAGTGCCTTCTCATTTAGTACTTGCATTATTTCCATTCCATAGAAATAGAGAGAAAATAATCCTCACCTTCAAGTTTGGTTTTCTCTCATAAGGGCTTCTTAGAGCATATTTTGTGTTCATTGTGATTGTATTTTATTGTTCTCTATTTTATGCATTTTATCTATTACATTCATAAACATAAAATAGTGATTAATAACTATGGAATCTAAGAAAATTAACCCTCTATTCATAGATTTCAATCTTATTTTATTAATATCTGTTGTGATGAATTATCTAGTGGAATATCCACAACAATTTATGGATTGTATAGACTTGCATTGCCAACATCCATGCATATTCTTGATATGTTTCATGTTACTTTCATTAAAAAGTATGTGCTTGATGCTAACCATGTAATCGATTGGAATATGATTTAGGTGGAGCCTAAATGTGGCTAGGTCCAACCAATGTGCATATTGGATAGGAAGGTAAAAGTGTTATAAAATTGAGCCATCACACTAGTGAAGGTGCAATGGCTGCATTTCAGTCCCGAGGACACTACATGGGAGCATGAGGATGCCATGAGGGAGGAATAGCCTCATATTTTTGAATATTTTCAATTGTACATATGTATATAATGCATTGATGATAGTGCATAAATAAGTGGGAGGGAATGTAATACTCCCAATATGATTGATGTGTATATTGTACATAATTTATTAGGTTAGTGAGCTAGGATGTTTTAGCCTTGCATGCCCATGTTTATATTAGTATTTTGGGGCCTTTGTGCCTATGTTTATATGTTTTAAGGCCATAGTACCTATGATATTTTAGGCTAGTGGGCCTATGTACTAAAAGGCTAGTGAGCTTAGCTATGTAAAAATGTAATCACATTAACATCAGTAAAATAGATTTTGTGTTACAAATCAAGTTGGATAAGCAACATAGGGGTTAGGACACCATGAGTTGGAAAGGGGACTAAGAGCTAAGCAACGAGGGGCTTAATCCTAACGGTTAATCTAATATTAAAATGAGCCTAAAGTCGAGATTGCACACATTTTTTTCCTAAGGTTCTTAAAGGAGCTTCATGAGGTGTCACATGTGCAAAAAGGAGAAAAAACATAAAAAAAAATTGGAGTTTAGTGTAATTCACATAATTATTTCCATTATTATCATTTAGTGTGACCATTATGACTAATGGACTTGCTCTAGGAGAATGTGACCCTGTGATATTGTTATCTTGTCAATCCTAGGTGGATTGGGCTTAGACTTCTCCTTAGGTTTCCATGGGAAAGGCTAAAGCTCTAAAGGGTGATGTGAGGGGATAAATTCCTTGGTGTGAGGTCTGTAGGGTACTTGGAGACCCTTGAGGGCTATTGAAACTCCTCCCTAGTCAGTGGCACATCCTAATGTATTGTATGTGTAGAGAATGGGGTCCATTACCTTCGGTTCTATAGGTTAATGAGGGATGAGGGACTATAGGTTAGAGGCTATTGGAGTTTTGTAACTTGGCTTCTTACCTTGTGATCTGTGGACCTTACTTGGATTTAGGAAGCCTTTTTCCTTGATGTAATAACAACCCTAACTCAGGGGTGATCCACAATTAAGAGATTATAAGTAATGTTTCTTAAGGGTAGGAGGATATAATATTATAGAGTAATTATATAATATTTTGGTTGATGTTGGTCCCTAGTGGGCATAAACTATAATTGCATCAAAGTTATTCATCGGTCAAGTTTAAAGAAATTCATAATTTATGGTATCAAAGGTGGAGTTAATAAGTAATGCACCTCAAATAGGTGGTCAACGATTTTAAAAATTGCAAGACAAAGGATCAAATTGTTGATATGTTTATGAAGTCTTTGACAAACAGAAAGTCTATCAAATTTCATTCTAAGATCACATTTTAAGAAGTTTTCACTAAAGGAGGGTTCTATGATAATGCGACCTCCTAATTTTATATGATGTTATGTTAAAGGGTGGACGTTTGAATCTATTGCTAAACCCAATTATTGGACATCAATGACTTTATTTTGGTGTCAACTAGTGATCAACAAAGTAATTGACTAATTGATTGAGGAGTCTCAACTACACAGATGAGATTGACCAAAATGGTTCCCGCATGTCAACTATAATCAAGTGGTCACAAACAAGCTAGGAAATGTAGATTACCTAACTCCATTAAGGCCATGTTTCATAATGAAAGTTGAGTAAATGAACCTTAGTTTAAAGGAGATTAGTTACAAGCTCAAGTATAAATAGATGGTCACTTTTATTGATCTATATATGGAAAAAAATTATATTGTATATTGTGCACCTATATTATATTGATGTTTCTTAAGACCGACAACTCTATTCGGAAATGTTTTACTACTTCTGCAATATACTTTTGAACCCTAAAAGATGTTGAAAAACACCAAGTCCTAGTCCTCCAAGAATATGTGTTAAAGAGGGAGAGTTTGAATTTGTGTTATGTTATTGTATATTGTGGATTGACACTACCATAATGTTTCTTGACATTATCAAATCTTCTTGAACATGTTTTATTACTTTTGCAATACACTTATGAATTTCATTAAAACTAAAACATCAATTAGGTATGGCTTGCATATAAATTTTAGGCATTACATGTTCTTACAAGATGAGAGGATACATTCTTGTGTTTCCTTCATGTTTTATCATTCACTATGATGTTCCTTTTTTATTTCCATTATTATTGTCTTTTAGTTCCTCCGACTTTCTTTCTTCAATGGCTCCCTTAGCCACTCCTATTATGAAAGACAATTGGGAGGTGTTTTTGGTAGTACATCTCATGCTTACTCTTTGTTGCTATGTTCCACCAAGTTTGTTATCACTTTTGGCTGGAATGTATTTGTGTTTGTTTCTTGTCTATTGGTAAGTGTAGAGGTTGAGATGATATTGCTTTAATATCTATAATTGTTTTAGTCCTTTTTGAGAATAATCCATAACAATAGAGCATTTATAGATCTATTCCTCACCTCTGTTTTTAGTTTCAAGTGAAATGGTCTTTTATTTAATGATGCATTCCTCCAACAATTAATTGTTTTAAGAAAACTTATAATTATCTATTGAAAAAATTCCAAAATAAATGTTGAAATATTCAATGATTTTGTTTTCAATTCATCTCACTTTATATTATTCTAAGATTTTATAATATATTTTGAATTTAAACTATTTTAATCTTCTTACTTTTCATTTTATATTCTTTAAAAATATATAAATTTCTAATTAAAATCTTATTTTTACAAAAAAAAAAAAAAAAAAAAAAAAAAAAAAAACCAGAAAAAACAAAAAAACAAACTATTAATATGTAATTTTTATATTACCAAACTTAATTTCAATTATATCCATCTCACCTATAACTCTTTTTCAAAGTGACATTTTACATATAACAATACAAATCATGCCTTCTATAAAGTTTTAACATAAAGCTCATCTTTGAAAATACATATTTCCACCATTTATCAGCACCCAGATGATTCACCAAAAAATAAAATACACTGTCCTTTTTAATATTTTTTCGAGACCATAACAAAATAAAAAATATTTTTTAATAGTCTTTTCCTTTCCTAAACATAAAAAATTCAAGAGAGCCGTTTAGAAAGTGAAAGTTATAATTAGTGTAACAGCATTTTATATATAAAATATACACTAACAAACGAATTTCCTCTTCAAAATATCCCCGCTATTATTTTTGTTGTTAATAAAATATTAAAGATATTATTTGAATTGGAAGTTTTTTATTCTTAACCGATTCGATGGAAATTCTCCACAATCACCTTTATTTTTTTATTGCATTATTATAATATAAAGTAGCCTGGCATAGGAGGTTGTCAATTACATATATAAAAAAAATTATATTCTTTTGAACTAAATAATAAACAATTATATTAAGTTTCAAAACAAATAATATAACAAATAAATAATATTTATCATGCTCTAAATATATTAATTTAAAATGTAAGCATAGTTGAATACCATAATTATATAGTTTTTCGTTACTTGAAGTCAAAATTGGAGAATAAAATATAGGTTAACAAACACAACCAATAAAGAGTCAGAAATATACATATATTAATTCATGGCATATTAAGCTTTCCAAACCTCTTTACACGTGAGTTCTCTTTATGTTGAAGGCTTCTTTCGCTCGTCCTCACTAAAATAGAAAAAATATATACTATACTTTAATTTAAGGCATCTTAGCCTTTTACAGGCCTCTTTACACCTGAACTCATCTTTATGTATGGATCTCTTTTTCTCTTTTTCCCTCCACATATATTAAAATATAAACGTAGATTGTAGTGCTCACCTTTCCTTCTTCTTTGACCTCCTTGTCTTTATGTGGATGTTACTTTCCACATTAAAAAATTTAGAAATCACGAGAATCACATAATGTGTTAAACACTTGATATTCTACACCCACTCACTTTCATCCACCTTTCTTTCCTTCTGGTCTCTACTTGCACTTCCCTTTCAAAACCAACTTTACAGATTTAAAAACCACAAAGAGGCACTTTTGAATTCCACATGTATTTTTGGATGGGTCAAAACTATATTCCTAGAAGCCCTTAGTCTCTTAAGATGCACGTGTTCATACACAAATATTAGGCAAGATTTGTTGTATCATTATGGAGTTGGATAGAGACAACAATTAGATGATACAATTAGTTATGAAAATATAGTTTTCATGCAAGAAAATATATAGTTAGTTTGGTTATAATTATAACCATTGTTATTTAAGTTATAATTATATTTCAATTTTAGAAGAAGATTTAAAATTATTTTTAATTACTCAAGAATTTTTATTGCTCAGATGTAAAAAGACATGTTAACAATCTAAGATCATAATGCATGTGACGAGAGTGAACTTATTCTCTATTATCAACCACTAATATATCATTCAATAAAGTGGCTTTCTTTTAATAATGATCATGAATTAATACACATCTGTGGATATAGTTAGTGATGTTATTAGAAAACAGATGATGCTACCAAAGTTAGCTTCAATGATGACTACAAGTAATATTATCATTTTTGTAAATAACATCTAGATTAAAATCAACTTTAATATTGAAGTGAGACCTAAAACTACTATTGATTGGTTAAAATCTCATCTTCCTTAGATGTAAGGAAGAATGTTAATGACCCAAGATCCAAAGAATTTAACAAGAGAAAAAACTCACCCCCTCCTTACATACCATTAGTTGGCCATTTCAATTGGTGTCATTTCCCTTAAATAATGATGACCAACATTTATACATAGTAGTTAATGATGTTATTAAAATGAGCATGGTACTACTAGAGGTAACTTCCCTGAAATCTACAAGGGATACCTACTTTTTAGTAAATATTATATTGGTTGAAATCATCTTATAATTTTGGAGTATGTCCTAAAACTACTTTTGATTACTTAAAAGTTTGCCTTCTTAGATGTAAGGAAATTGATTTGCAACCCAAGACTCAATGCCATTTTGCAAGATTAAAAGTATGCCCCCTTACAAACCATGAATGACTCTAATGACATGATTTCACTTGAATAATAATAATGAGTTAACACACGTATACATATAATAGTTAGTGATGTTATTAGAAAGCATGTGATCTTATTAAAAGTAGCTTCCACGATAACCATAAAGGATTCTTAAAAACACTTATAACTAGTCTTACTTGGATATATACACGTTAATGACACAAAATGCAAAAATAACTAACCAGAATGAAAATATGTTTTCTTATCAACCATCATTACATCATTTATTATTTTCCTTACAACAATTATAATTTAACACATATTTATGAACATTTTCATTATTATCCATCCACTAATAAATATTATTATTATTAAATTATAATAAATTACATCACTTTCCCGAAGATAAAAATGAAAATAAAAAATTAATTAAAGCTAACCAAGGAAAAATAATTAAAATATAAAATAATTAATTAAAGCCAACAACCTCACTCGAAAGGATAGAAGAATAATGACATGGAAATGACAATATTATGTATTCACAATTTGACTATTAGTTTCTTATATTTATTCTTAATTTGACTCTTTGTTTGTTATTGTTTTGGAGTATGTGAAAAAAAAAAAACAATGATTAAAACTCATTGAGATCTTGATTTTTTTCCTTTATGTAATATTTAACTATTTGTGTATTTAGTATATGGTATGAATATGTACTTCAAATCATGTACATGGCCAAGGGCTGCAATAAAATATGAGGAGCAATAATTGCACTTGATCTTGTTATTTCTTTCGAGACTGCACACGTGGAAGACTCATAGCCAAAAAAATTATTAGCCTTCCAAAAGTATAAACACAGTTCCCCATAGAAGATGATATTTTCAAGAGATGTGCATTCATCATTATAAAAATGAAAAATCATTATTCGTCGTGTGGATGTTGTTTGGTAGAATCTTCATTGATCGACAAATTTTTTAAAGTAGTACAACCTTTGTGTGCTCTAGGGCATCAAGTAATGATGGTGCTTTATGATCTCTAATTTAATTTTCAAATATATAGAGCCATGTACTATGCTATTCCTTTTAGAATTTATTTTGAAATATATAATGCAGAGAAAGAAGGTGTTCAACTCTTTTAAGTTTGGGGACATTTCTATGGTTGTCTATTTGTTTGTACGTGGTTATGTTATCAAGAGAAGTGACATGTAAAAGACGAAAGAGATAACCTTGAATTGTGAATATTTCAAGGGACTTTCCAACAATATTTTAATGTTTGAGATTTTTATTTGGGTGATCCTAATAATGGTAATGGTTTTGAAATTTGAAAGGTAAAAATTATATTTAAAATAATGTTATTTGAGAGTCAGTTTAATTTATGTTTTTATCAAGTATTGATGTTCATTTTAATTCTTTGAAGCTTACATTTCTTAATAATATAATTGATTATTGAAATTTTATTTTTAATGTTTAAATCATTATAATTTTAATAAAAATTAAAAACAATTATGAAAACAAATAAATACAACGAGATATACATATATGGAATAATATAAATATTAAAATAAAATTTTATAACTACATTTAAATATAATTATGATAATAGGTAAAATATATATATTTTTACATAAAATCATATTAATTATAAATTTATAAATAAAGTTGTAATAATTATTTGAATATTTAGTTGTATTTAAATAAATTTCCCCTTAGTTGTAGGTATGTATTATGTATGTAATTTTAAATTAGGTTATTACACAATTTTTTTGTAAGCTTCATAAATATATTTATGTTCTTAAAAACTAATATTATATTGATAGTTTACATTTCCCAAAAAAAAATTGAGATCCCATGTTCCAGTAGTGGGAACAAAGTTCACCGTTACTATGAGTAACAGACTTAGATCCTTTCAGTAGCAACCTCAGATCCCAAGATTAACTTCCAGATTGTTCAAAAAACTTACAAAATGTCAAAACTAGGTAGATAAGGTGTTGTCCATAAATAGTTATCACACACTAGAAAAAAAAACAATTTACAAGCTTATAGTTTGCTCAACCTAACCCATTTTCTTTTGTAGTTCGTTCAACCTATTTATTTATTTTTTTGTGTAAATCGGACTAGTTCTATTATGATACAAAAAAAGTACAGAGGGTTACAGTTGCCGCCATGAGTTGGCTACCTGAACAAGTTGACAGTTTGAAACTGAGACAGAGCCTGAGAAAAAGGGCTGTAAAGCTGTCCGCTGACCCCAAACTAGAACCATGACCATACTAAAAACTTCAAAATCTGAACCTTCCACTCCCTGCTAGCGCGAGGGAGGAGTTTGCAGACCCTTACAGGATCGATATAGTCCTTACAGACATTGAAATTACATAACATAACCGACATAGACACAAACATTACAGACGCTGATGTAAAAAACCATGACTGACATAGACATTACAGACGCTGATATGGAGATAAACATAGACATAGACTGACTCCCAATATTGACAGTGGCAGCTACCACGACTTCCAGAAACTGAACATAGAAAAGCCATACCACCCGGACGTCCAAGCCGCGCGCTTAGGTGTAAGGATTTGGTGGCTCCTCCACCGCGGGACTGAGAAATGTGCCTTGTGGCTCCTCCACCGCGGGACTGAGAAATGTGCCTTGTGGCTCCTCCACCACCGGGCAGCCAAAGGAGTCTGAGGCACTCGTGTCGGTGTGTGGTGCGTCGTCCCTATCAGGCTCACTTGGTCCGGCTCTGTTCCTCGCCACCTCACCCGAGGCTTCCAAAGGCTGTGGTCACTGACCCTGAACAGGCGAGGGTGGCCTTGGAGCTGCTGGGGCGTCTGGTCGATCAGCGTGATCGCATTTTTCAATGTGCACCGATACATAATACACTGCATTGTCCAGCGTACATGGGAATCTGAAACGGGTTGATGGATGCCCGCCGAACGGACACACCACAGTTCTTCCCCGTCCTCTGCCTCTTCCGCGCCCTGTGCGAGCTTGTGGCGAGCGAATTTCCTCCGAGGACGCTGAGGAATGTGGCGAAGAGGCCCGTGCTCTGGCACCGCCTCTTGAGCCTCCCTGCCTGCAAGCTCCACGCTGCCTTTCACGTGGCATTTTGTAGCTACCACAGCCCCAATTCTGCACAGAGGTCGCAGGTACACCCAGGTCAAAAGCCGAACCGGTTCCAGAGCTGCACAGGGTGAACTTCTCCCTGAGAACTGACCCGTCCCGGACCCAAAATGTCCAGTGCGCCCCAGGACCACAACTCGAACCAGGACACCAAGAGACTGCGACGCCGCACAACTTAGACCACAACTCGAACCAGGACACGAGACGCCTAACCTCGACACTGAGCCACGACTTACCAGATAAGCCAAGCTCGAAACCAGGGCCTTCAGATCCGAGGGCCGAGGTGTATGCTTGGTCTCACTCACCCGCGGAGCAGACATCCAAGAACTGGACTCGCCGCTCACCAGCAAGACCAGACCGAGCTTCCAACAACCAGAGCTTCGCTCACTTCTCAACTGACCCCCTCTTGGCATTGAAATGAGCCTTCTGTTCCAAATACCTCTGCAGCCGGTTAATATCCCGCCACCATTAATGTTGGCCGGACGCCTTCTCGAGCCTTCGGCCCACTTGTCCTGAGCAGGCAGCCATTTGTCAATAAATGACACCGCCTCCTCATTCATTGCCCTGTCTATCACCCGCAGCCGGGGGTAGGAAATCCTGAGTTGCCAGAGATAGGCAAACTTGTTGAAGTTGAGTATCTGTTGTGTCATTGAGCTTTCCTGAGTAGGGGTGACTATTCAGATCGACTCCTTGATTGGCTAACCGATCAGCAACCTTATTGGTAGATCTTTTAACATGCTGGAAGGTGATACTATTGGGACTTCTAAGCCTTGCTTCCAGTGATTCTAGTCTGCTGAGCAATCTCCACCTGGAGGCGACTTTGGTTGCAGGTGTTCCCGCTTGAATCCTGGTAGCTGCGTTGATCAGGATCTGGGAGTCTCCCTCTGCTATTAGCGGATAGAAGCCTTGTTGATCAGCTATGCATAAACCTTTCCATAGTCCTTCCAATTCAGCTACATTATTGGTATCGTTTCCAATCGATCCAAAGAAGACGTGCTGTATGTCCCCTTTGTCATTGCGAATGACTCCACCATATCCCGCGGGTCGTGGATTCCCCTTAGCTGCACCGTCGAAATTCAACTTGAAAGAAGTTGAGGCTGGGGGTGACCAGTGAGTAGGGGAGACAGTTTTGTTTAGTATCCAATTGGGAGGAGGAGTGGAGTAAGAAACATGAAGATCCCATGACTTACATATGGTTATCTCTTGGGGGGACGAAGGCCAATCCGTTTCTTGCCAGATCCTGAGCACCAGAGTCTCTTGTAGGCTTTGCTTAAAAAGAATCCACAGTATATCTGGAGGGCGCTTCTTGTCGTTGAAAACTCTGTTGTTCCTCTCCTTCCAGAGGGTCCAATAAAGAAAGCCGGGGATGAGTGTCCAGAGTGCGTTCAGCAGTGAACTTTGATATGGCGTCTTGGGCCAAGTTCTCAAAAGATTAGCTATATCTTCTTGACGATTTCCTAATCTTTGAGTGCATCTGTCAATTCGATTCCAAAGTTGAGTTGCAAGGGGGCATTTTTCCATCAGATGCAAGATGGTTTCTGCGTGCAGAGAGCAATTTGGGCATTGTGATGGACCTATGAAACCTCTACGTTGTAGATTGTCCCAGGTGAGTATTATTTTTTTGCTTAAAAGCCATAAGAAGGTGGAGACTTTAGGCCACATAGTGGATTGCCAGATGTTGCACCATAACTGATCTTTGTCGGTGGAGTTTGAGCATACCTCAGATTGTATGCTTCTTTTGTTGTGAAAACTCCTTTCATTGTGTGCCCCCACCTTAATCTGTCCTGCTTATTTGACTTTTTGATCTTCCTGTGCTTTAGTTCTTGTTCAATATCCTCATAGGTTTCTCCGTGCCAATCCTCCTGCCACGTGCAAGCTGGTTTCCATTGTTGATAGTCTGTATCTTCATTCTGCTGCCAAAACTGGGCTATGCTTTCAAGGTTATTGCGTTGCATATGAGTTTGCCATAGCGGTTTTTGAAAGATTGAGGCTAGCGTCGGGAGCTGCTGCCAAGAGTCCTCCCAAAAACGCGCTGAATTCCCTGAACGTACTTCCCAGAAACTATTCTCTTGAATGAATGTGCTATGAAGTTTTGCTGCGTTCCAGATCATTGAGCCTGAGCTGCTTGGGTTGAACCTTATCAAATCCTCCCAGCTACTTCCAGACGCATATTTGGCTTGCCAAAGCTACGCCCATGGGATTTGTGGTTTGACAAGCCAGTTCCACCAAACCTTTGCGCCCATGGTATTGTTGTTGTGCAGTGGGTCCCGTAGGCCTAATCCACCGTTGGACTTTTGTTGGCAAACCTCTGACCATTTAACTAAGGCCCATTTCCTATTTAGACCCGAAGATCCCCACAGAAAATTCCGTTGTAGATTGTGTATGCCTTTAAGGACCCATTTCGGAGCTGCAAGGATGGAGAATAGATAAAGAGGCATGGTTTGAAGCACGGATTTGATCAGGATGAGACAGCTGGCAATATTGAGAGACCTGAACGTCCAGGAGGAGAGTCTTGCTTTGAGTTTGTCTAGGAGCGATCTCCACGATGCTTGGTTAAGATCTGAGAGCATTAGAGGAGCACCCAGATATTTGGAGGGAAGCGTGGCAATAGTGAAACCAAGGATGCGGGCTATGTTTCTCTGAGTGGAGACAGGGGTATTCAAGAAAAAGAGCTGAGATTTAGAAGCATTTATAGAGGTGCCTGAGGCTTCAAAGAACAGATCAAGCAGGGCTTTGAAGGATTTGGCTTCAGCTGAGGAGGGATGTCCAAAAAACATTGTGTCATCTACAAACTGTTGATGCGATGATGGGGGGAGTCCATGTAGCGCAATGCCTTTGATGGTCCTTGAGGATATAGCATGATGCAGCAAGCAGCTGAGTCCTTCCGCCATCAGGACAAAGATGAAAGGGGAGAGGGGATCCCCTTGCCTTATGCCGCGCGATGATCGGAAGGGCTGTGAAGGAGAGCCATTGAGAAGGATGGAGAAGCTGGGAGATGAAATGAGGTTCATTATCCAGTGAGTCCAAGTGGGGCAGAAGCCAAAGGCGAGTAGCATATGCTGAATGTATTCCCAGCTGAGCTTATCAAAAGCTTTTGATAGATCAAGTTTCATTATCATACCTGGCTTTTTGAGGATCTTTAAGGAGTGGATAACGTCATTTGATAAGATTATGCCATCCATGATTTGGCGACCTTCGACATACCCGGTCTGTTCTGGAAGAATTAGAAGAGGCAGGAGGGGTTTGAGTCTATTGGCTATGACTTTGGAGATGAGTTTATAGATGACATTACAGAGGGAAATGGGCCGAAATTTATCCGGCGTGTTGGCTTCCTCCCCTTTGGGAACGAGCGCTATGAAGGTGGAGTTCAGGGATGGGAGGAGCCAGTGCATAGTGCAGGATTCCTCTACCAGATCCCAGACTTCGCTGCTTATTAGATCCCAAAATTCATGAAAAAAGTTAGAGGTAAAGCCATCCGGACCGGGAGCCTTACCATCTTTTAGCTGCGCCATTGCTTCCTCCACCTCTTGCTTGGAGACCGGTTGAAGAAGGTTTTTATTGTGGTCGGCTGTGATGAGCTTGGGGATGTGCCTTGTGACCTCTTGAATGGCCGTTGTTCTGCTCCTGGTTGGCTCTTTGAGCATGTCTTGAAAGTGATCTCTGAGCTCCTTTTCCATGTCTTCATGCCTTTCTAGTTTTTCCCCCCGACTGTTATTGATGAAGGCAATATTATTGTGCATTCTTCGCTGGATTGTAGTTCGGTGGAAGAATTTGGTGTTTTTTCCCCTTCCTTGAGCCATTTTATTCTACACTTTTGGCGCCAGAGGATTTCCTCTTGCGATTTTCTTGCTTCTAGGGCTGTCCAAAGGGATTGCTCTTTGTGGGCTAGTTCCTCCGTTCTGCCCGCTGTGATGATGGTTTGCTGGAGAATGCTCATTTCCTGCTCTAATTTTTGCCTGGATTCCGTGATGTTTCCAAAATGGTTCTTGTTCCAGGCCTTCAGCACTTGCTTGAGATGTCTTAGTTTTTGTTGAAACTTGTACATTTTGGCTCCTTCTGGAGGGGTGAAGGTTCTCCAGGCAGTCTGGACTACTTCCTTGAAATTTGGGTGACTGGAACAGAAGGCTTCATAGCAAAAAGGTCTGTTGCAGTGTTTCCCGGGTCTGGTCCATTGCAGCATGATGGGCCAGTGATCCGATCCCCCTTGAGGCAGTATGGAGGCATGAAATTCTCCTCCTAGATGTATGGCATTGTCTGAGAGTAGAAATCGGTCAAGTCGAGAGGCGATATTGTGAACCCCTCTGCGCTTGTTCGTCCAGGTGTAGGTGCCGTTGGAAGTTTTGACATCGATGAGTTGGTTACTTCTAATGAAATCCTTGAAGCTGGTGCTGTCTTCTTCCAACTTCCTTCGCCCTCCTTTTCTTTCTTCTAGGTGTGTGATAATGTTGAAGTTGCCTCCGCTTATCCAAAGGGGATAGCGCCTGGAGGAGTTCAAGCTTGTTAGCGTTTCCAGAGCTTTTAATTTGAGTTGTTGATCCTGGGGGAAGTAAGTGTTGGTGAGATGTCCATGAATATCCGTTCCAATGAGATGAAATGTGGCCTGAATGAAATGCCGAGTCGCATGGAAATCTTGCAACAGTAGAATCTGCGGGTTCCAAGCCATGGACAATCCCCCTGATGCTCCCATTGCGTCTGTAGAAACTGATTGACTTCCACTCCAAGCTTTGTTGAAGAGCTGCTCTATGGCAGTGGTGGTGCTCTTTGTTTCTTGGAGAAAGACTACTGCTGGTTTTTCAGACTGTATCATGTTTTTTAACATTCTGTGTTTTGAGGAGCTGTTGAGCCCCCTCATATTCCAAGAGATGAGCTTCATGAGGAACTATGGGGATGGGCCTTGTAAAACCGCGTTAATTTCGGGAATCTCCCAGATTCCATTAGTTGTTCTCCTATAATGATTGTTCTCTGAAGATCTGTTTTGCGCCCACGTTTCTTCGTTTCTTTTAGGATTTTTTTGCCATCCCAGGGACTGCCTGCCTGAATTCCTAGGCATTTCTTGTGCTGAGCTTTGTTTAATACCCCTTCCAGTCTGTCTATGTCCCCAGGGGGAATGGTTGTATAAGCTTTTTGCTTGCATGCATCTTCTAATTTGCGGATGTCCAGCCCATCCAAGCTTACATTCTCTATATCTTCTTCCATGTTGATGGGAACATTCAGGTGGTCTTGCAGGGTCTCTTCATGCAGACTGAGAGCCAGAGCAGCATTTAGATCCATGTCTGAGAGCTGCGGATCCATTTCTGTCACTGACATTTTTGACTTCGAGTTTAGAGGAGCACTGATCAACTCTGATGAGGAGGGGTTTAGGGTATTTTTATGGATTGTATCAGCGGATGAGGGGGGCGGAGAGGCTTGAGAGTCTTTTTGAGGCGGAGGGTCAGAGGGATCCTGCGGGGTGAGGATCTGGAATCTATTCGAGGAGTCGGCTTTCTTGTGGCTAGGGGGGGGATCTTTCTGGTTATTTGAAGAGGAGGGAGCCGCATTCAGCTTCTTGGCATGTATACGGCGGTGGGGGACTTTGACGAACCCCTCAGAGTCTTTGGTGATCTCATAGGCGGTGGGTTGGAATTGGACATTCAGAGGGCATTCCCTGAACAGATGCCCATGTTCATGGCATTTTCGGCAACGAAATGGGATATGTTCATAATCAAGAGGTTGAATCCATTCATAGTCATCGTGATAGAGGCTTACCGAATCCGCTAGGGTCTTCTTGAGTTGCATCTGGACGCAGATCCTTGCATATGAGGTATATCCTCGTTTTTTTGTTTCCTCAGCTACCTTGATGAAAGTTCCAATGCGGTTGCCGATATCCTTTAGTGTTTCTTCTCTCCAGTACTCCGTGGGTAAGGAGTACATGCAGATCCAGACGGGTGCATGACTGAGGTCTTCTGTGTCTGGATTGAATCTGGGTTTCCAGTCCCCTAAGAAGAGACCCGCAGAGTTGAAAAAATAGGGGCCGCCCTCAAATACTCTGATTTTGTCCTCCAGGCAGGTGAATATGGCCGTGAAGAAGCCTTTAGGACCAATAAGCACGGAGACGTGTCCTTTTGGCTTCCATTTGGAGGCAATCCAGCCGTACAAGGCTTTTTCCGTTGGCCAAAAGCCCATGAATTTTCCGATGAGCGCATGGTCTGTCATATACTGTATCTCGCCATTGATTATGTGGCTTGGAAGCTCCACTCCGATTCTTTCAGGTGCTTTGGGGATGCATGTTGTCGATTTCGTCCTTGGTGGTGACGCCTTTGGACTCTCTGGCATTTCTTCATCCGTGAGTGCATTCTGTTCTGGAGCGATTGGCTGTTCAGAGCTCTGTCCTGGCTCAATGATTGGATTCGGATAAGCCTGGGTTTTCACTGGTGCGCCGTCAGCTTTGAAATGATCGCGCGAAGGAGGGGAAGGTTGGGTGCCCGCCCCTCCCACTTGGGAGGACATGATGATAGGCACAGTCAGGCTTTGTCGCGGCTACTGCTAACAATTCTGATGGGAGCGCCGCACTGTGCACGGCCTATGGGCAGATGTGCAGGTCTGCGCATTGACTGCAGGTTGCAGAGCGCTCTAGGGTTTCCTCATCATTCAAAAAATTCTCCAACCTTGTTCAACCTATTTATTACATAACACTCTAGGGATCATTTATTTATCATGGAAATTTATTTAATTGCCATATACAACACATGGAAGACCTTCACTTTCTCTCTTTGGTGATCGCTCATGGAACTTCTTTCCTTTTAGGGATTGTGTAGAGTATGCTGCTTAAACTTGAAATTCCAACAATTTTTTCTAGATTTCAACAAAATTGATCGAAAAATCTATTTGATAAAAGGTCAAAATGTAAAATGATGAGATTATTTAAAATGTTTTAACCAAAAAAAAAAAATTCCAATTATTTTATATAATATATACACATATGCATAATTAATATTGAAATATTTTATTTATAGATCCTATTGTCCATATTATAAAAATACTTTTCTATTATTAATATACTTTAAATACATATCATATTACTTAATTTTCATAATAAAAATATTTATTTATGAAACACATCGAATTTTATTATTATTGATTTTTTTAAAATGACAAATATTAATTTATATTAAAAATTAAATGAATTACAAATCTCTATCTCCTTAAGAAGTAACTATAATATTTTACTTCTTCTTTTTGGGACATTGTACTATTTGTTAAAAATGGAAACAGTTAAAAGATTATGTAAATGTAATTTTTACCTCGTTAAATCTTGTTTTGTCGATCAAACAATTGTATAAAGGTAAGCAATTTGTAATAAGACCTATTGATTAAAATGTTGTTTCCCAAGAGGCAAATTGTATTGAAGAGTCATTGCTTAACCTTGATTAAAAAAGTATTCCAATCCCTTGCCTCGTGGAACTTTCCTTAACACATTGTTAGGGTTTTACCACATATATTCAGTGTCTTGTTTATGAAATTAATTTCCTATTCTTGTGTGCATTTTCCCTTCTTGTTCAATTAATTTTATGGGCTCAAAATGTAATAAGTGGTATCAAAGCCAAGGAAAGTCTAATAGTTTTAAGTAAAAATCAAGTTTTGTCGACAATGAAAGAGATTTGGGTTGCGGTTTACCGAACCTTCATTTGAACTAGACAAAGCACAATCGTCTTTCATAGTACTTTTTATTTTGTTAAACAAAAGATATGACTGAATGATGAAGTTAATGCACAGCTTGTGCGTCCATAAGAGAAACCACGATCAATTGTGAGAGATTGAATCCACTATAGAGAGAGTAAGCTATGAGAAATCAAAACCCATATAAAGGCCCACAAGCAATTGTCGTTTTTGAAGCCCATGAAGGATGTTCACAAGTAATCGCTAAGTGAAGTGTAAGCTATGAGGCGAGTCGTGGGTGGAAATCACCAAAAGAAAGAAAATAAAAGAGCATTCATCAATTGATGAGATCGTAAAGGAGCAGAGTGGGTTCAGAGTTTCTCGGGCTGAGAAACCGAAGCGGAACTCTACTTAAATGCATGAGAGGAAATGTCAAGTCTTCCTAGGGGTTGAATTTGAAGATTCAACAAGAAGTTGTAACTGCCAGACTCTACATGTAAGTAGACAGAGGGAAGGTTAAACATAATGGACTAGCGTGATTGCGAGGAGAAGGTGGGATGAGGTTGTGCAAAACCCTGCATGTTATTAGAAAATAAAGGAAGATAGGTGTGGTGGATTTTTTTTTTGTAATATTTTTTTTAGTTCAAAAACAAATTGGTGTACATCAAAAAAAAAAAAGGAAACATAATTTTTTTTAAACCCCAGTGGAAAACACAAAAAGTGGAAAACTAAAAAAATTAAATAAAAAAATAGGGAAACATACATTAAAAAAAAAAAGGAAAGAAAGGAAACTCTTATTGAAGGATTCATATAAAAACTTTGAAAGAACCTAGTAAATTTCTTTTAATTTTTTATTAAAGGAACTTGTTGATGGGAATGAGATTTTGGGGGTTAATCAAAATCCCTTTCCCTTCAAAAATTGATCCTGAGGCATGTGGGTTGTGGCCCACAAAGCCTATTGGAATCTTATTGAGTCTATAAGCCTTTAAAACCATGGACCATGTTATCACTCAGGTTGTCCCTAGGCTCCTGTAGGGATACAGCCGAGGTAACCAAAAACCAATCTTTGGATTGCAGGTTCTAGCCCACCTGCAATCAGAGAGGGCTCTCTCTTAATGAATTAACTTTGTTGATGATTTTAGGCTAGCTTTTTGGTTCAGGGGTTTTTGTTTGTGTTTGGATGGAAGGAAAATGCTTTCAGGCAGAGAGGCAATTCATGAAATGGCAAGTTTCAAACCATTGGGCATGGAGTCATGGGTTAGGATTACCAGTAGGTTTTCTTGGTCATAAGAGAAACATGGAGCTGGATAGCTGCACATAACACAATCTTCAGACTAAAAGGATGAATGATATGTAAGGAATGAGAGGCACTTAAGAATCTCTCACTCAGCTTAACAGAGGGAAAGATGATCTCTATCTAGGGGCAATGAAGAATCCCTGGATAACTGTCTAAGGTTAGGGAAAACATGAGCCATGTGGAATTCATATTCATGCCTAAACCGAGGAAAACATAAAGAAACAACAGAAATTGAGCATAGAGTGTATTTAAACAAATTCTAAGCTATTCTTCTTTTCTGTTGTTTAGAGGGTAATTTATGAAATGGAAAACAGAGGTAAGAAGCACTTATTGAATTATGTAACAGCACGATAATTCCATAATCACTCTTCAACCGGTAAACAAAGTGAACAATCTATTATCCAAAGCTCATCAACAGTCTTTGATTATAGAAACTATCAGGTATTACAGTGCGAGTCTCTCCTGGAGCAAAATCAGCTAAAGATAGTTTTCTGATCAACCAACCAACCAACCCTTAATACAGTATTCAGGGTTGTCTTTATAGTGCAAATATCTCAAACTATTTATTACAATTGACCTAAAACAGGTCTGCAAAAGGAGCTTTTCTAAACCTAAAATTGTGCCAAAATTAAATGCAGGTAAATATCTATTAAACTGTGTCAGAGGTAGCTGGATCAAAAAGAGTGCAATGTGGCCCTTGGTGGCTCGATGCAGTACTGTTGGAATAACTATGCTTTGGGATTTGCAGCTCTATTCTGGTGTGAGTTAAATGTGCAATAACCGTCATTTGAGAGTTTTGAGTGGCCTCGCCCTCTTTTTTGACTTTGTTAGAAGGTATTTAATTTTCACCTGCTTTGGGTCGTTGTTAAGATCTTCGTTGATACTCTTTGCCGCTACATTGATGGTCTCCGCCGCTTACTGATACTCTTTGACGTGCTTTCTCTCTATAAATCTGATCTGATACTCTTTAATCTCTGTCTCTGGTCTCTTCCTGTCTTCAAATCGGTTGAATTTATCAAAATCGGGCAATTTTTGGCCTTTTCGGTGCAAAACGGGTCAAGGAATCAAAAGATTCCCTAAATATTCCCCAATATGGCCTATTTTCGGTAGCGATGCGCATCGAAAACTGCCTCTGTTTCTCATTCCGGAGCTCCGAAACTCGACCTTTTCTCTTGCGCGAATTTTCAGTTTTTATGCTGCTGACGTCAGCAGTACGGCGGATGACATCAGCATGCTGACAACAGCAGTGGGGTCCTTTGGTACGGATGTGATGTCAGCATGCTGACGTCACCAAGGTGACGTGGCAGTACGACGGGGTGACATGGAGGCGACATGGCAGGGTGAGGTGGCGCTCCTGTTACGTGAGGGGAGGGCGGTTTTGCCTGGGCATCAGACCGCCTTTGGTACGGAGGTGGTTTCTGTCAGGGGCGGCCCGATGCAATGGGAGGCCGCCACCTGTCCCGGATTACGACGGTAAAACCGTCGGACGTCGGGTGGTAACCTACCACCATAATCGGGCGCGCGATGTGAACAAGGACCGTCGGATCTGGGGGAGGCGATCCGACGGTGGACGGAGAAGGGAGATGCGCAGGGTTTAGTAGAGGCACGCGCGCGTTAAAGGCTTAATTTTTCGCGGCGCTGTGGGTTTTAAACTTTAGAAAATGGGCGACTGTGTTTTGCACGGTGGAAACTTATCAAACAAACATTAATAGTTTTCACAGAAGAATGCGCGGGGAGGGTTATTAGCCTTTGGAAAGGGTTTTCTTAGTGTTTGGAAAGGGTCCAGACACTTGGGAGTGGGAATTTTTGCATAGGGAGGGCTCTTACTAAAGTCCAGGTGACTTAGTAATTCCCAGTGAAGTATTTATGGTTATATTTCAACCAGGGGGAGGGGATATTTACACAAGGGGATTATCTACATAGTTTTAGTATGGGGATAGGGAAAATATAGGGAGTTAAATAATAGTGTTAGTAGTTAATATGGAGATGACAAGAAAGTGCTAAGCTTTAGAGATCTTAGGCTTTAAAGGGGAGATAGAACTTTATAGAGAAAGTATGAATCCTCTTTGAGTGAAGCAGATCTTCACCCAGGCTAATGACATGAAAAATGATGAAACTAAGAGATATCAAGCAGATCTTGACCTCTTTTGGGGAAATTAGTTAATGATTTGGGGGAGATGGAGAAAGGGAAGTTAGTTATGCCTATTTTTGAGCTCTTTCACATAAAACTGCCTAGTGATGGTGTCCTGAGTAGAGATGACACCCTGAAAACATAGAATTGATCAGAAATCAAGATTCTGCAACCTCAAAACTTCCTACCCAGCCTACTTACCTAACATTTTTTCTTCTTTTGGTTTGGGTGCACTTAGACTTGCAGACCCATTATTTCAATTTTTTCTTTTTATGCCTTCCTATCTACAAACTACCCTTTTTTCTTCCAAGGGCCCAGATTAAGCAGTTGGGCTCCTTTGATTCTCTACCTATCTAAGAATCTGCCAAGATTAAGTTGTTTGGATAGATTTTCATCCTCTA
>APFE031526107.1:3811-20011 GCA_000404065.3 Pinus taeda | reverse complement strand
CGATGTGGAAGCATTGCTTTGTGCTATTTCTATTATCCAACCAGATTGGATAAAAGAAGCAAGGGATGAAAGGAAGAATGATGAAGAAATGTGGCCACTCATTCAAAAGCTGCAGAAGATCCTAGTTTAAACAATATTTCTAGAACTTGACGAGGAAGGCAAAATCAGATTGGAACCTGGAGCAGTCACAGAAATAAGAACCTGCCAGCTATGAAAGTGATCAATTTCAGAGTATCTCATCAAGCGGAAAAACTTACCTGGTGAAGATTCCACATAGGAGGACAAGAATTTTATGCAGAAGCATCAATAACTACTCAAGTGTTGAGGACAACACTTTTTGAAGGAGAGGGGCATGTTAGGTCCCTATAATACTAGTGTGACCCCTTATTGTTATTAGTACAACCGCCTTATTATATTGTTGTGCCCATGTAGTTCCCATATTGTTATTATTGTGCCCCATACAAGCCCACTATTGTTATTATTGTGCGCTTACATTATTATTGTTATGTTGGCTCTGATTATATTGATGATGATGATATGATGGTTAACGTCCACTGAGACCAAATTTTGGTCTATCAGACCTAAAGAAACAAATTATTTAGCTTGATTTAATATTTTATTCCTATGCTAAAAAATCTTGGAGAGAAGCCTTCAAGCTCATTGTAATTTTGACATCGTAAAAGGCGAGGAAGGTCAGTATTGCAACAAAGAATATGAAACTGAGATCTAATGTGGATGTACACAGGGCACTCTAAGAGGAAGTAGTTTTCATCCTCGATGTTCTTATTCTCACAGAGATGGTATGTCCTTTCCATCCACGGTGGTTTAGGAACTGCCCAACGACTTATTTCACTATCTAGCTCATGAGAGTTTGTTGTAATCTTTGCTATATTAATTTTCTTCTTTGAGCTAGTTAAAATAGAGAGATACTTTTGAGCTTCTAGGGTAGGGTTGATGACCATCTTATAATAACTTAATTTTCTTTTAGCTGCTAAATCTTTCTCACACCACATTTTTTCTTTGAACTTAGAAGTAACAATATTTTTAATGTTATTAATGTTTTGCAATGCATCATTCTCATTGATCTCCCAATAGTTTAACCCCAAACATTACATCCATTATGACCCCTTAGACCCCTATATATAAAAAGGAGGTCTTTTCATTTGTATCATCAAAGAATTATTCATTTGTCTAATGTGAAAGAGGTTGCCCCCTTGAAGAGGCTTATTTACAAGGCATTGATCTATCTTTTCTGTCATTTTGTGCGTTGGTTTCATGACATGTATTTATTTAAAATTAAATATCAAGCTTTCAAAACCTTTAAGCATTTTCATGTATGGATAGGATATGAAGCATAATCACATATTGGCTCTCTTCATATTGTTAATGGAAGATAATGTACTCTAACGAATATGAAAAATATCTCTACAAGCATGGGATTCAACATCAGAGCATAGTTCCATAGAATTATCAACAAAAATATGTAGTTGAAAGAATGAATATTAGTATAATTAATATAGTTTTCAAAATGAGGTTTTTCAAAAATTGACCATTGATGTTTTCGGATGATGTGACTCTATGTTCAATGTATGTGAAAAACTTATGTCCATCTCATGCTCTTAGAAAAAGACTCCTTGTAAAATGTGGTATTGGTGAAATTCTTCGTTAAGCCATCACAAGGTCTTTGGTTCCTCTACATTCACTTATGTTTTTTACAGTATAGCCATTATTGCATATTGGGAATATTATTGTAAGTTTTTACTTTTAAATTTTTGGTTTTGATGTATCATATGTTGGTTATGGTTCCCTCGAAGGATTTCAACATAATTTCTATTCTTTTCAATGGCTTCAAAATGAACTACCCTTCATACATGGAGTTCCTTCAAATATTTTACAATCTTTCCAAAATTTTCACTCTATGATAAAATCGTAACTCGATTCTCATCTCAATATAATTTTTCTTTCTACAAGGATATATGTACAATACTAATGTTATTCTCGTTACAACAAAGTATCGGGTTGAAGGATGTCATCTATATTAGTAAGGTTAGAATCTACTTATGTCAAAACCATCTATAACGTTCTTTGTGTGATTGATTTAGAGTTATTCCAATCCAAACTAAGGAATTCCTTTCCTGCATGTGCAGGCTAGTCTACGACTGACTTATGTTATCTTGTGAGATTGTTTCGGGGTAAAAATTCATGCATGTTTTTACGACCACACTTTGGCCTTGAAGTACTTATCCAATGCTTCCTCTTTACAGGGTTTCACTGTTTATTCAAATTTTCGCTTGATGCTAGCCACAAGGAAATCTGATTTTGTTTGAGTGTAAATAATACCCTTATCTAGCTAGGGATTTTCCCAAAAGGCTTGACACTCGAAACAATGCATGTATATCAATTCCAATTCAAGGGATTTACCTTCTCTTTGTTAATGAGAATATTTAATTATGAAAAAATAGTTTTCGCCATCTTATATCCCCAACAATGTAAATCTTTCTTTTCATTCAGAAGAAAAATTTATAGAATCTATTTACTTGTTACTTTGTGTAATGAAGTGATTCCATCAAAAGTTTACAATACTATAATATTTTTTCTATTTATATTCTATGAGTACACATTAGATATTCATGTCAACTCTATATACTTTGTTTCTAAATAGTGATTGTATATAATTTACTATTACTATCATTTTCTTTGAAGAATAGAATATGAAAATTAGGAAAGAGGTGTGTTGAACCCTTTTCATGGGAGTTTGAGAAGGTTGTCTGTTAGGCCCTAGTATTACTTTACCCAAGGTTGCTTGTTCGATGACCAATCGATATGATTCTAGTCCATTGACCTATAGCAAGCTAAACTAGGTCTACATTTATTTTTCTACAAGTCAAACTATGTATAAATTTATTTTTCTTACCTGCAATAGTTCTTCTCTATAGTAGCTTACAACAAACTATATTTTATAGGTGAATAAGGGTTATTGTGCATGTTTATATATTTATCCATCCAAACAAGCTTGTTTAATTTATTATATAATATCCTTTTGCATCTTTGCAGACATTCAAGTGTATTCCTTTTTTGTGCATGTTTATATATTTATCCATCCAAACAAGATTATCCAATTTAATATATAATATCCTCTTGCATCTTTGCACACATTCAAGTGTATTCCTTTTTAGAATATACTTATCTAATATCTTCTTGATGGAAATAAATTAAAGGCTATTACATTCCTTAAACCAAGAACTATGTTTCCAAGTAGTTCCTCCAAAGCTCTAACTCCTACTTCCCAGGAGAACAAATAGTAGTCCTTTTCTAATTTACATTTCCTTGACCGTTAGGAGCATCTTGCTACTTTTTGGGTATGACTACAATCATTATTTCCCAATATACCTTTATATTTTATCCAACCCCTTTTGTCTCCAACAATCATTTCAAGTGAGTTTCACCTATGACATTTTTATTGAGTCATGTATTTCTTGGTACTCTACAAAGCCAACAATTCAACTCTAGCTAAAAGGAGAACTTTTTTTTAACTTTTTATCTTTCCTCTTCTTGGGCATAACTCATTCCGTGTGAATTAGAAGTCTAATTTAACATGTGATCCCTTAATAATTTTTGGAGAATCATAACATAAAAAGCCAAATTTTCTTTTAGATTAAAAAATAAATATTTACACTGTCATATGTCACATCACTTGACCCACTTTGACTTGTTAGGGGAAATTGAATATTCAATTAGAAAGGTCATAATATAAATATACCAAGGATTATGACAATTCAATTTTGTAATTAGAGGAAATATAAGCACCTTTAAAAAGACATATTTAGCATGTTTAAAAAAGAAAGTTATATTTTTTTAAATGATTGTGTCTTTTCTTTGAAAATTAATTTATTAAATTAAACACAAATAGAAATCAAAGGATAAAAATTCAACTCCAGAGTTATATTCTTGAAATATATTTTGATTAAAATATTTGTAAACAAATGAAATTGAACATAAGTGAGTTAAAATACAAGACTCAATTTTTTCCTCATTTTCGTAGAATATTATGATATTACGTATGCGTAAAGTCATGACACAAAATAGAAAAAAAAAGAACACAACATATAAACCCATATTAAAGGATAAAACACACATTTTAACATTCTATCATTATAAAGCATCAATTTCTAGCTAATTAATTTCTAAAGTAGATAATTTCTTGCAAATTATGATAAATGTTTTGTGGTATATTTTTTAAATGTATTGAGTAGCTGTGCTGGCAAAGCATTTATCATCATAATCATTTGTGATATTATAGTTATTTTTATTATAGAGATATATGTTAATTAATAAATGTTATGATCATTTGTAGAAATAAATCGGATGTTATTAAATTGAATATAAATTTCCACATAAAATAAGTTAATACCCAAATTCAACTCGTTTAAAGTATAATTGCTATATATGATATTTATGTATGGGTAAAACCATTATATATGCACAAACCCAAACATATACAAAGAAATAAAATAAAATATAATCACAAACATTTTAAATTCTATCATAAAACATAAAATTGTAATTAATTATCATAATATATTAATTTAAAATAATTGTAAAAACACACACATTGAATAGTGGTGGTTACAAAAAAAATACATTTTCATTCATGATGTCATGGTTATTTACCAAAATAAGTAAACTATTATTAAATTGGGTATAGATAAGCTATGCAAGCATTCAATTCATTTGTAGTGTAATTATTGCATTGGATACTATGCATTCTTAAAGTCATCATATAATTTATTTGTATCAAGTTATTCTAATAAAAAAAAAATTGTTCAAGAATTTATAGACATATAGATGTAGAAACAAACCAATACATTACATAAAATAAAAACACAAACATATAAAATTATACAATCACAAAACATGGATTCGTAACTAATTAATAATATATATTGATTAAAGATACTTATCAAAGATGCATTGAGTAGTGATACTTACAAAAAATCCATATCCATTCATGACGTTATGGTCATTTGAAAAAATAAATGAAATTTTGTTAAACTACTAATTACTAATTTGAACATATATAGTTTAATACACATTCAATTAATTGGGACTGTAATTCTTGCATATTATATTTTATGTGTGTAAAATCATCATAGAGGTGATTTGTATCAAGTCAATAGAAAATTTGGTCAATGGACTTCCATATGGGATATTCTAATGAAATACTTTCTTGTCTTCTAAAATTATACACATAACAAGAGCGTAAAAAAACAAACACATACATTTCATAAAATAAAAACACAAACATTTGAAATTCTATCATCATAAAACATCAATCTGTAACTAATTATAAAAATCATAGTAATTAATAACACCTATAAAGAATATTGTACATTGAATAGTTGTGCTTACAAAAATTCAAATTCATTCATGATGTTGAAAAAATAAGATTTTACCAAATTAAACAACAATTTAAATATTAATAAGTTAATACACAAATTCTACTCATTATAAAAGTAATTATTGTATATGATAGTACGTATGTGTAAAAATACTATACACAAATAAACAATTACACGCAAAAGTGCAACAAACAAATACATAGCATAAAATAAAACCACACACATTTAAAATTCTATCCTCAGAAAACATCAATTTATAAATTAATTTTTAAATTTAATGTTTATTTTGTTTGATATATTTTTAATTTTACATTGAATGCTTGTGGTTAAAAAATAATTCATGCTCATAGTCACCTGTGATTATTTGTATTGTTGAAAAGTATATTTTGATTAAAAGAAATCATGAGAACTTGTGATTTTCAAACATACAAAAACTGGTGATGATTCTTACAAGGAAAATCCATAGCGATTGTTACTTGTGGTATTGTCATGGTCATTTGTATATATAAAATTTATTGACTAAAAATGTTTGTGAAATTTTGTTTTCATACTAAATAAATTGAACAAGCTATAAACTCCACCCATTTTGTACCATAAAAAATTAATTAACTAATACACTAATTATGAATTTACAATCACTAATAGGGGAAGTATGTCAAGAGGATGAGCTCTGTGTGATGGCTATGGTTTCTCAGTATTTTCGATTTCCTTATGCGGTCGGGTATCTTCAGACATCAAATCCACCTTCTACGTCATCGCTAGGGCACGATCTCACTGCTCGCAGGTCTGATAATGGAGTTTTTGAAAGGAGTTAACATTGGTTTCAGTCTCCTACAAGGGGGATGGAGACTGACAGCCCGGGCCATCGGAAATATCATTCACCAGATCATCGATGCAGAGTATCTTCTCACCTTGTACATACACGATGGCATAGAAGGAAGTGAAGTGTGTCACATTCATGAGTTGGGAATGGACCTTTGTAGGATTAAGGCGACTCTAGAGCATAAATCTTATAACTTAAGCACAGTATTTCGATAGAAATCACATAAGAGAAGGTCTTCGCCGACGCGTTCCAACCAACAATTATGTTTCATCATAAGGACCAAAATGACGAACCACAATTGTTGGTTCGAAACGCGTCAGCCAAAAATTTCTCTTATCTGATTTCTATCAAAAGTCTTTGCTTAACTCATTATGGATCACAAAAGTTTGAATACATAAATCTTATAATTGTCTGCTCTTAGTCACAATAGATTTATCGATCAGATATGAAGGCAAAAATTTGTCTACAGAAGTGAATCTTCCACCTCAAGCACTTCATTTCATAGATCTATTGTTAAAGATCACAAATCTGGATATTCTCAATCCCCTTAGTACATTAGGTTGTCAAAATGTAGGAGTAGCATAAGATATGGAGAGTCTGCTTCACTTTTTTCCATATTAGAGTTTTCCTCCATCCATGTGCATCGGTTCGGTGGTTTGGCCATCACTTATGAATTTAATACCCCCACGAAAATCCCTCTCACTTTTTGCATGTCCGCACTTATCCATTGATTCAACTGAAGATCTATGTGACTCTCAAGTATGGGCATTTGATGTGGTAGCCTTCAAATTTTTTATCAAATCCCCACATGGAAAATCAATATTATTTTGGGTTCGGGGCATAGACAACATCAAACAATTAAAGCAAAATATCATGCACACTCTGGGTATCATGATGCTCCTCCAAAGTCTTATCTTCAGGGGCAAATCCATGCAGGAAGATGTGATGTTACAAGATTATAACATCCTCCCATCATCCACCATCATATTAAACTTGAGGCTTCGGGGAGGATCACCTTGACCAAGAAATTCAAAATGCACACAAGGAGTGTTCGGATCTAGTATTCCCAAAGGAACATAATCGAATCAAGAGAAAGTAAATGGAGTCTTTTCGTTCATAGATATCCTCAAGGGAAAATTTGTTGCCTCAACAACATTAGATCAGAAACACAATATACCCAACCCCTACATAATGGAACTACTGAATCAAATCCCATTAATAACTATAAATCTACCATAAACAAATGATTTGTGCATAACATATGAATCTATGATTTGTGCATAGCAAACAAAATTATCAATGAGCAAAAATCAAAGAAGAAGAGGCACGGCTCAAGAATATTAAGATAATTAGAATTGACAAGAATGGCTACTTACCTCGAGCGTGATTGGAAATAGAGTTATGAAGTTGTAGTTGCGTTGAGCGTGGATCAAACACACAATATTCATATATTCCGTCCCAACAAAGATACACGACCTTCAAAGATATTCAATCTGACGCTCTTTATATATTCCAATACAGACCGAACACATGACCATCATATCGTATATCCAGTGTTACGCTCTCCCAACACAGACGTTGACGTTAGCAATAAAAACACTATCAGCTAACAATTGGGCATGCCCATGGTTTCCGTCATCAAGAAAATCAAGAAAATCATCACATATTGGCTATTGTGAAATCCGTTTGGAACGATGACGAAATGGCTAGGAAAGAAACGGCTCGAATTCAAAAAGACCGCTCATAAAAGAAAAAAGTTACCTAAATTTAGAAAGTAGAATGCTAATTTTTAATTTTAGTGACAGCTTAAAAAAGAAAAATGTAAACTAAATTTAAATAAGCAGTCCACAAAAAAACAAACCATTAAATTAAAAAAACACGAACCAAAATAATTAACCTTTAAATTTTAAAGAAAGGTAAAGTAAAAGATTAAAAATTAAATTTAAAAACATTGTTAATTGCTTCTCTCGTGGTGTTTCATCGCATGCAAATAGATAGTCGCGGTGTCTTTGTGAGCTTGGTGCGTAATCGCACTCCTCTATTGCGTCTGGAGGTTAAAAAATTGGCAATTTCAAAGTAAGAAAGACCGAATAGTTGATATCATTTTCAGTCTAATCTCACTCCTCCATTGCGTCTCAAGGTAAAAAAGATGGCAATTTCAATGTAAGAAAGACCAAACAGTTGATGACAAAGTAAAAAGTAAAAAATTAAAAGTTAAATTTTAAAATAACATTTATTTTTTTAAGTAAAAAATGGGCAGTTTCAAAGTTAGAAAGACCCATTATTTAATTTCTTTTGTATTTCTTTTGTAGTAAAAATGATAATTTCTAAGTTAAAAATGTTATAGTAATATTTAAAAACGTAATGTGTAAATTGGTTTTTTCAAAGTGTACATAATATGCACAAAGTAATTCTTAAATATGAAATGTCAATCTTTATCTTAGTGAGTCAAGTTAGTTTTCCTTCTTATGCATTGATTCTCTCATAGAAAAATAATTATCGAATTAATTCGCTTCAAATAAAAAAACATTGTTAGTATTTGATAGTTCATCACCATCTATAAGTTTTTTCAACTCTTTGTTGTGTAACTATTATAATAACTATTGTTTTTTCTTCTTCAATCAAAACTCTAATAATTTTTTATCAATACATAATTTTTTGAAATTTCACAAATATGTATTGAAAGTTAATTTGCTATATGATAAAAAAAATCAATTAACACAAATCATTATAAAGCCACAATTTTTGAGTTCAAAAGTATATCCCACAAAGAAAAATGTTCATTACTTAGTGTAACATCTTACAATATAAGTATCATCAAAGCATTTCAACTTCAAAAATGATAATACACTAAAAAATCTCTCATCCTTCACTAATTACATGTATTTCTCCCTTAGCCCTTCCCTCGAAAGTATAATTTCATTAAAGGAATGTTGTTCCCATGAAAATAGATCCCCTACAATGAAAACATAGGAAGCTAGAGAATAGGTCATTATTCCATACAAATAACCATGTAGAACATATTTCCCTTTCCTAATAAATATTTTGAAACAAAATAAAAGATAAATTATGGATTCTCTAAAAAAAGAAGAAGCTCAAGTCATGTGAGAAAGTGAACTGGAAATTAATTTATTTTCCTTAAAACATTAGCTATATAAAAAATTAATGATAATTAAGGAAAATATGTGGAATACCCAAAGAATAAGCAAAGCCATATATGCCTCTCTCCACCTCCTCCTCCACCTCCTCCACCTTTGCCTCCTCCACCACCTCCTCCTCCTACTCCTCCTCCTACTCATCCACAACCACCAACACATCCTCCTCCTCCTCCACCTCTACCTCTTCCTCCTCCTCCTCCTCCGCCGCCTCTGCCTTCTCATTTGCCACCACCTCCAACTCCACCTCCACCTCAACCTCCTCGACCCCCTCCTCCTCTTCTCCTCGTCCTCCTCCTCCTCATCTTCCACCTCTCCACCTCCTCCTCCGCTTCCTCCTCCTCCTCCGCCAACTAAACCTCTAGCTCCACATCCACCTCCTCCTCCACCTCATACTCTGCCTCCACCTTCACCTCCTTTTCCACTCGTCGTCAACCTTGACTTCCACCTATACCTCCACATCCACTTCATCCTCCTCCACCTCCTCCTCCTTCTCCACACCCTCCTCATCCTCCTCCCCCACCACCTCCACCTATACCTCCATCACCTCCAATTGCACCACCATCTCCACCTCCACCACCTCATCCACCTCCTCCTCCTCCTCCAATTCCACCTCCACCACCTCCTCCCGCTTCTCTGCTCCCTCCTCCTCCTCCTCCTAATCCATCTCCAAGTCCACCTCCTCCTCAACCGCCTCCACCTCCACCTCCTCCACCTCCACCTCCTCCACCACCTCAACCTCCGCCTCCTCTTGCACCTCCTCCTCCACCTGCACCTCCTCCTCCACCACCACCCCTACCTCTACCTCATCCTCCTCCTTCACATCCACCTCCACTGCCTCCACCTCATCCTCCTCCACCACCCTCTCCTCCACAACCACCACCACAACCACCTTCTCCTCTTCGACCACCTCCTCCTCCAACTCCATCTCATCCTCCTCCACCACTTCCACCTCCACCTCCACCACCACCTCCTCCACAACCTCTGCCTCCTCCTCCTTCTTCTCCTCCTACTCCATCTCTACCTCCATCACTTCTACCTCTTCCTCCTCCTCCTCCTATTCCACCACCTCCTGCCCCCCTCCTCCACCACCTCCTACTCCTCCAAGTACTCTGCCTCCACCTCCACCTCCTCCACCATCGTCGCCTATGCCTCCACCTCCTCCACCACATCACCCTATGCCTCCACCTCCTCCTCCTCCTCCTCCACCACGTTCATCTCCACCTCACCTCCTCCTCCACCACCTCATCCTCCACCCTCCTCCTCGACCACCTCCACCCACTTCTCCTCCTCCTCCTCCTCCTCCACCTCTACCACCTCTACATCCTCCACTACCTCCCCCCCTACCTCCTCCTCCTTCTCCTCCTCCACCTCCACCTCCTCCTCAACCACCTCTGCCTCCGCCTTCTCCCCCTCCTCCTCCAACACCTCCACCTACTCCTTCACCACCTCCTCCACCAACAACATCACCTCCTCCTCTTCCTTATCCTCCTCCTCCTCTTCCTCCTCCTCCACAACCTCCTTCACCTCCTCCTCCACCACCACCTCCTCTTCCGCCTCCTCCTCTTCCTTATCCTCCTCCTCCACAACCTCCTCCACCTCCTCCTCCACTACCACCTCCTCTTCCACCTCCTCCTTAATTGCCTTCACCTTCACTTGCTCCTCCTCCTCCTTCACCACCACGACCACCACCTCCTCCTCCTCCTCCTTCACCACCACGACCACCACCTCCTCCTCCTCCTACTCCACATCCACTGCCGCCATAACCATCTCCACCTCCTAAAAAAACGTAAGGAACAAATAAAATTGCATATCATTTCATTCTATTTATTTATAACACTTATTGGTTCATTCTTTACTCTGATAATTCAAATATCAATATATACATGATAATATAACAAATATTGTGTATCAAAAATTTCAATATAGATAAGTAATTATGAGAACAATAATTTCATTAATAAAATTTAATTTATTATAAGTCAAATATTATTTTCAGAATTTCACTAACAAAGTTATGATAAAGGTGATAAAAATTATGTGTGGCTACTTATGATTTTCAATATCAAAGTTGTAAGAGTGGTGAACATCAAAAATGAACACCCAATAATTGACGTGTAGTTTAACACACAACATTATTGTTTTTTTATTTGGAAAAATAATAATAATAATAATTATGTTTCACATATTCATGTTTCTCCATGTTTATATTTAAAAGTATTAAACAAACATTTTTATATTTAAATATACAATTTAGAATATTAAATTTATGTGTATTAAAAATTTCAAAAATATATAATCTGAACCCAATTCCAATTCCTTTAAAATAGGCTGAATCTATTTCCAAATACAATTAAAAAAATGAGACATAAAAGTGTATCACCCACGCAAGAAACATTTCCAATCCGTCATTTGACAAACCGGGAAAGAGGTGAATGTTTGCATGAATCTCTGTGAAGTCAAGGTCGTAATCTAGTTTTTCAGATGATAATTTTGGGGCTACGCGTATCTATGATTGATGTCTAGGTAACCATATGACAAAAATTGAGTGCAGAAGATTCTTCAGATATAGTAATTGACCACGAATCTTGATTGTTCCGACTTTTCAATGTGTGAATAAATGTATAATGGAATACTCAACCTTTCAAATATGCAAACAAAATTATCCATTAACTGTGCAAAGAAAATTATCCATAAAATTTATCTATAGTTGAAAAAAAAAATTATAAACCATATTTTAAAACAAGACTCGAAAAAGAGGCATGGCTTCAAATGTGAAAAAAATAGTATCCATGAGCAATATCCAAACAAAATTATCCATGAGCAATATTCATAGCTGTAGAAAAATATTATAAACCAGACTTCAAAGCAAAAATCGAAGAAGAGGAGGCACGACTCAAGAATGACAAGAATGGCTACTTACCTCCAGCGTGATTGGAAATAGAGTTATGAAGTTGTAGGTGCGTTGAGCGTGGATCAAACACACTGTAATGACTGGGTAATTTATGTGAATAAATTTTCTGTTTTACCATTGTATGTAATTATGGAACAGAAATCATTATCTTTTCGTGAAAAAAAAAATGAATTGAATAATATTAATTCAAAACTGAGTACAAATTGAATGGTTACACATAATAACTTCTATGAGGAAGTTATTCTCTTTTCTTGCCACATGATAAATGAAAAAAAAAAAAAACAGTTGTTAACAGGGAAAAACCCTAACTATTTCTCCTACTCCCATAGAAAAGGGAAAAGGAAAAGGACCCGGGTTGTTAAGGAACAAACGGGGAGAAGAAGGAAGAAAAGAGGGTGCTAAGTCTGGTAGGGACCAGATAGCACAGGCACAGGTGGTGCAATATCTTGCTGAAGACAACGGTCTGGAAAGAGGGCTTGGGGGGAGACTTAGTCTAGTGGACTGGTCTCATGGTTGGGAGGAGAACAAGCATCAAGGTATTATCCTTTAATCTGGAACAACGCTGAAGACTATAGAATAACGGTGCAGGTCAGTACAGTTATCATTTTATATTATGATCTGAGGTATAATCGTGTTTTTAAAGATATTATTTGGACTGTAGGTCAGAGTATTAATATGACAAATATTCTTAATCTGTTCAAGAAAAATAATATACAGATGCTACAGTAAGAAAACCAATCAAAAGTATACATTTACATATGTATAAGCAACACTATGAATCATTAAACAAAGTCTGATGAAAAGTATACATGTGTATATATATATATCATAACACATTGATTCATTAAACAAAATCTGAGGTGGAGCCGAGCATGGGTAACTTAGAATCTGAATAGAATGTTACACAGATTCGGTGGAGTCTCTGTAGCACGGAATTCAAAAGAACTAAATATAAACCCTACCTTGTTGGGTAGGGGTGACATAAATCAAAGACAGAGTCTCTGTAAATGAAAGAAAAGAACTGAATATAAGAATCAACTTCTGAGTTGCATTCAATAGAAGAAATGTAATCATTAAAATAGCAGATTCGTAACATGTAAACAATGATACAATAATTAAACAGGAAAAGACCCTGAGCGAATATTCAACCCAGACATGTACATATATTTATATTATGACAAGAAATGCTGGAAGCGCGTGCGCATAGGCTGTGCACAGGGGTCAATTAATCAAGAAACACGGTGGAGCAACGACCATTGCTCTAGGTACGGTAAAGAAAACACAGTACCATGGTAATGACTATACTACTTTAAAAATGTCTAATCCTCGCATGGAATAGCATTACACGAATATAACAGTAGCATAACAAGAGTAAATGGAAACAATTACAGTATCATTACTTCACAAAATAGAGTAACTGGAAATTCCACATGCGTCTGAAGAAAATAGAGTCATGTTCACCAATGCATTATAACCAAAAATCCAAAACAAAGGTGCAAATATGACAATTCCTCACGGCGCATCAACTAAGCCATCCAGAGTGATGGTCGACCAAATCTTTGTACAATAGAACAATGACAGAAAACCCAAATGAAAATAATACATTTCGAGTTTAGGCATATGAGTATGAGTTCTGTTCAGGCACGGTAAATACCATTGCCACCCTGAAGGCCGCATCCTGGTTTCAAACACAGGACGGCGTCCTCAGGCGAATAAGCCACAAGGGTTCAACCTCCAAAGGAGCAACGGAGAAATCGCCTGACAGAAAAAGGGAAAATCAACTTCAACCCAATATCAATTGCAATTATAAATCCTACGCTACGAGGGTGTAGGCTTACCTGAGGAGCAGCTTCCAGAAATTAATCTTGAGCCGCATAGAAAGTCCCTCGAACTCCGTCAACCAAATCATGCACATGAGTTAATGGTAACAATAGGCGATTCCAAAACAAAATCAATAGCTGTACAATTTCTTATTGAAAAAAAAAGGATTACCTGCAAAGTTTCAAGTAGAATGGCGTGCTAAGAATAGTTACAGACTCCGGAGCATATCTGCGAACCAGGCGCCACCATTGGAGATGGCGATGAGGAGCAGAGGAGTATAGAATAGGAGACAGAACGATTAACCGCATAAATGAAACCAAATGATAATATAAAGTGAAACCCTAGAGACACCTGACAACTGGAAGTTGGCCTGACCGTCCGATCAAGGAAGGGCGATATCTGCCGTCGATCAGATTTGTGATCCCGAGGAGTCCATTGCAGGACCATGTCATTTATTACCTCCTCGAGCGAGCTCAGCTACCGCAATCAAGGTCGATGAGGAGAAATCCCGAGGCAAGCCAGCTGTGTCCCTCTCCGTTCAGGAGAGTAAATGCGCGCAGGTAGGTGATCGTTGGTGGCATAGGACGCTGGAAACGTCAGCCCTACGTCGCATCAGCAGGAAGGATTTCAAGTTTGGGTATTAATAAATGCCACCTCGACAGAGGTTATGGTATTAATGTATCACCATGGCCGTCAAGGGGTCTGCCACCTTAGAAGTTACCCTCCCTTAGCTGCGTGGATGAATAGTTATAATAACATGCAGACATACCTGGTGTGGGTAAAACAATAATTACAATCAGAGTATACGTGAAATCAACCAATTTTTTTTTTTTTTTGCATGGTAAGTAGTGCATGGTAAGTAGTGTGGGTTGTGACATATGGTATCAGAGCCCAGTTACAAAACTGAGGCCTCTGGGTAAGGATAGATTGACATAAGAGGAATAAAAAATAAATAAATAAATTTAATAAAATATGAACTTCCTTATCATTACTTTTCATTTTTGTTGGAATAAGCACAGGATCAGGAGTTTCGAAAACTTGCAGAATGAGGAGAGAAAATAATACAACTCGACGACCTGTGATGGGACAAGGGATACCTTGCCCCGAAAATAATCCTGAACTACGGGTCCATCTTGGGGAAGAGGCCAGAGTTACAAATCAATCCATTCTGGAAACCGTACAGGAACTTAAAAATGAGATGGCAAGGCTGCGGGAAGACAATGATAGACTAACAATGGAGCAAGAAAGAATACTGAAAATTTTATCTGATCGATAGAATCAAGTACCAGCTAATCCTAGTATGGAGCAACAGAGGATGTCGGAAGAACAGAACCACCCTATGCCCCCTGAAGGATCGGAGGAACAGGAGGAGCGTTCCGATAATGTAATTGAACAACAAACTTCGAAAAGACAAAGGGTGCAACTACAAGGGGAATTTTGCAAAATTAAACCACCACATTTTGATGGGGAAAAAGAAGAAGTAGCTGAAGCATGGCTGATTAATATGAACAAGTATTTCCAGCTCTATGAATATGACCACAATCTTAAAGCAAGATTGGCTATTTTTTAGCTACACGGAAAGGCCACCTTATGGTGGGAGGAAGTGAAGATTGTAAAATGAGTTACTGAACAGACTATTACTTGGGATAACTTCCAAAAGTATTTTAAAGATAGGTACCTAACTGAACGGTTCTACGATGAGAAGGCAAGAGAGTTCCATGATCTGTGTTTGGGGCAGCAGACTATGGACGAGTTCATCACCCGCTTTACTTCCCTGCTTCGCTATGTGCCATATATAAGGGAAGAAAAGGAAAAGGTACAGAGATTTGTAAGCAGCTTACCGCCCTACATGCGAGAACGGATTGAATTTGACAATCCAAAATCAATGGATGAGGTAATTGAGAAGGCCAGAATCTGTTATCAGCAAAGCAAACAAAAGGGGGAAGCAGCTGGCAGAAAATGGAATGAGAAAAATAGCTTTAAGTCAATAGGAAACAACAAAGGAAATCGCATCAGTGGAAGTAAGGGAAATGGAAAAGGACTGAACAGCAGAATCCCAACTAGAACCACATCCAAATTTAGGCCTAA
>APFE031526106.1:235797-312615 GCA_000404065.3 Pinus taeda | reverse complement strand
AGGAGAGTCTTCCGCGGAACTTTCTGCCGATATTCACGTTGTAGAGTCATCTACAGCTAAATCAAAAACCGGTGGTAAGAAGAAAGGGAAGAAGAAAAATAAAGCAGATAAAAATTCAAAATAGAAACCCGGAAAAGCAGAACCAACCGATGAAAAATGCTAACCTCGTTATCCGTGTCTCATCTGCGATGAAGAAAATTATATGAGAGACTGCCCTCATCGCACAGAGGTTGCGAAAATTGTCAAAGGTTCCCAAACTCCTGCTGTCTTAAAGGATCCCTTTCCAGCTCAAGACAGTAAGATGATAGGTTCATCCTCCAATGCCAATGAAGAACCCATATTGATGATGTCCCATGTTAGGATTACGACTCGATCGCAAGATTATGGCAGTAAAAGTCCTATTGATGGTAAAGAAACAAAATCTTCTCATTCGAATCCATCAACCTCAGCTCCCAGTTCCGATCCACTACAGATCAAGAAACCTAATCCAGACTTAGTAAGCAAACCGCTTGCCAAGGGTATACTTCGAAAGTCTTCTTTCAATCCACATGCGAGAGCAGCTCAGAACTATAACATTGTTGAGGATTTAGCTGTTTCTCCCTCAGCAATGTCGGCTTTGGAAGTGCTGCAATCCTGTCCAGCACAATGCAAGTTACTTTTGTCGGCTATAGGAGCTATTGACGTTCAGGACCCGAACCTTATAATCTTCAATCTAGAAAATAGTGCAGCATGCTTACCTCATCAGATGGCTGTCCAGATTCCAGTGATAGTAAAAAACATACCTGTTCATAGGATTGTGATTGATGAGGGAGCTTCCACGTGCATTATGTCGATACAGTGTTGGAGATCACTTGGTTCTCCTCATAAATCAATCCCCGACAATCCTAAGGCCTTTGATGCCAGGGGTTTCAATCCTTTTTCGGCATTTTACAGGATCTACCTATAGGGGTGAAATGGTGAAACCGTTTAAACCTATATGTGAGGTGTTGATGCCCCCTCTGGATTACAAACTCTCTTGGGTCGTAGTTGGTTTACGCTAGACAGCTGTTGTTTCATCGGTCTTTCGGCTTATAAAGTTCCCTCATAATGGAAATATCGTAACCTTAGACCAGTTGTCATACTTTTCATCCGACCCAGCCTCTGCTGAAAGCATTCAGCATGTTGGTAACGCAATGATCCCTTATAAGGATGTTGGTGTAGGGTTACTTAAAGATTCCGGTTTACTGGGCACTTTCCCTTTCCCTCCTATCAACGCATCGTCTTCTACTACAACCATTCATATGATTTCATCAGAAACCATTGTTAATGATGATCCTTGGATCGTACCTTCTGAATCTGAGATAGACTCATTTCGTACTTTTATGCCTTTGAGTCCGTATGAACTTGTGTATCAGACTGTGCAGTCGTTTTCCGACACAACATCAACCCAAATTGACTTAATGAATGCGGTCCATGAGGAATCATTTTCGACATCAAACTCAGATTTAATAACGTGTTCCGAACTTGTTCAAACGGATGAGAAAATTCGTGAAATCCTATGCGTCAATGAGTTACCATGGGAATATCTTCATCACAGATCTTCGTTTTTACCCGAGAGAGATCGTTTTGAAAATGATTTTTTGTCAATTTTTACGACTGAATATGTTAAGGATGCTCAGAATCCAATGAAACATCCCGATTCTGAGTTAAACTTGGGAAATATTTCTCTAACTATTCCCCTTGAAATTTCAGTTAAGCCTGGAATTGTTGAAAACGTTCATATAGGTGCCTCTTGTACGGAAGATGAAATTCAAACATATAAGGCCCTATTTCAAGAATTTCGCGATGTGTTTGCCTGGTCATATGAGGAAATGCCAGGAATTGACCCAGAAATTGTAGTTCATGAAATCAAAACTTACCCGGACGCTAAACCCGTTCGGCAACGATTGCGTCAGATTCACCCAAGAAAAGCTACTGCGATTAAAGCGGAAGTTGAAAAATTACTCAAAGCAGGTTTCATTTATCTGATCCCGTTAACGGATTGGGTATCGAATATTGTTCCCGTTAACAAAGATCAAGGGACAATAAGAATATGGATCGACTATAGGGACATTAATTGAGCATGTCCAAAGGACAATTACCCTACTCCCTATATCGATAAAATCATTGACGATTATGCTGGCAGTGAAATTTTCTCCTTTATGGATGGCTTTTCCGGATACAATAAAATCAATTTTCTACCTGATGATCAACCAAAAACGGCATTAATTTGTCCATGGGGGACATTTGCTTATTGCAAATTACCTTTTGGGCTTAAGAACGCCGGGGCAACTTTTCAACAGTCCATGTCTTATGCTTTTCATGATATTAAGCACATTGTGCAACCTTATCTTGATGACTTGCCTGCTCATTCATTACATCAAGCTGACCATCTCGTCCATTTAAGAGCAATTTTTATGAGATGTAGGCATTATCGGATTAGGTTGAATCCCCACAAGTGTGTGTTCTGTATTGAAACAGGTCAGTTACTGGGATTTGTTGTTTCAAAAGTTGGCATTTGCGTCGATCCCTCGAAGGTTGAAGCGATTATCCGATTGCCTCCTCCTTCGAGTCTTCGCCAACTCCAAAGTTTGCAAGGGAAAGCAAACTTTTTACGTCGATTCATTCCTAACTACGCCGAGATCACAAAGGGTTTTACCCGGTTGTTGAAGCAGAATACTTCATTCTTTTGGGATGATATAGCTGAGAAATCTTTTGATGCGCTAAAACATGCGTTGACCCATGCACCACTGTTGCATCCTCCCAACTACAACCAAGACTACTTCTTGTATCTCGCCACTTCCTATTCCACCATCAGAATGTTGTTAGTTCAGGAAGATGAATTCGATACTGAACATGTGATATATTACCTTAGTCGCACGTTAAATCCAACTGAGCTAAAATACTCACATGTGGAGAAATTGGCATTGGCAGCTGTTCAAGCTGTCCAACGTTTTCGTCATTACATTTTACTACATAAAACTATAGTTATTTTCGATTGCAACCCTATGATCTATATTTTGACCAAGCAATTGCTGGGGGGAAAGTACTCCAAATGGATTGTTATCCTGCAGGAGTTCGACTTAGAATTTGAAAAGTCTAATTCAAAGAAATCTTTAGTTTTTGCGGAATTAATGTCTGACTTCCCACGTGCTGACACAGAAACTGTAGCGGAGGAGCCCATTGAGGACAGATCCTTGTTTCTAATCAACACTTTAGATCTGCGGTACGGGGATATCATCATTTATCTCCAAACCCAAACCTTTCGGCCAGATATTTCACGATCGGACTGTCGAAAAATACGATTCCAGTCCCAACAATTCAAAATTATTGGAGATACTCTTTATCGTCATGGGGCAAACTCTATTTTTCGACGTTGTTTGACTCATGAGGAAGCTGAAAGGGTCCTCAATGACTGTCACTCTGGAGCGTGTGGTGGTCATATGTTTGGGTATGCCACTGCCCAAAAGATATTTCACGCTAGCTACTTCTGGCCATCTATGTTTAAAGATTGTATTATTGCGGTCCGAAAATGCCACAACTGCCAAAGTTTTGGTCAAAAGATGCACGCTCCACCTGCTCCTCTTCACCCTATCATTTCCGTTGGTCCTTTTTCCAAATGGGGTATCGATTTTATTACATGTAACCCTCACTCGGCGGGGGGGCATGCATATATTATCCTTGCGGTAGATTATTTTACCAAGTGGGCTGAGGCGATGCCTACATTTGAGGCAGACAACAAAATAGCTGCAATTTGCGTATTCAATCATATCATTACTAGGTTTGGTGTTCCACAAGCGATTATCACTAATCATGGGCGTCATTTTCGAAACATTATGATGACTGAACTTACAAACCAGCTTGGCTTGTGTCATGACAGTTCAACTCCTTATTATCCACAAGCTAATGGCCTGGTTGAAGCCATCAACAAAGTTCTCGTCATCATGATCCGACGAATCATTGGGATTCATCGGTTGAATTGGCACAACATGTTATTTTCAGCGTTGTGGGCATATCGCACCTCAGTCAAAACATCAACAGGGTTCACTCCTTTCCAACTAGTTTATGGTTTGGAAGCTGTGTTACCTATTTAGTGCGAAATCCCGTCATTGCGAATGGCCATCGAGTTACTTCCAGCCACTTCTGAAGAGGAAAGACGTTTGTTATACTTGGCTCAACTAGATGAGAATCGTCACGATGCTGCATTAGCGATCGAATCTCATGCCAAACGTATTAAAGCTCAGTATGATCGAAATGTGACCCCTCAAAATTTTTCTGAAGGAGATTTAGTCTTATTGTACGATCAAGAAAATGATAAATTAGGCGCTGGAAAATTCGTGCCTATGTGGCATGGTCCCTATGTTCTCAAGCAAAAGCTAGCGAAAGGGGCCTATGAATTGGTAGACTTTGACGGGGTCTCTTTAGGTAAACCCAGAAATGGTATTTACCTGAAGAGGTATTATGCTTAAAACGAGTGTGAAGTTTTTTTAGTTAGGTTAGTTTTTTCCTTCTAGCTAGTGTGTTTAGATTTAAAAGTGTGCTTAGCTTAGAGAGTGAGTTTGTCGTCATTATTCCTCCTTATCTTGGTTTTACGTTTGATGTCACAGATGTCGACGCCTCTCCAAACATACATTGGTTTCGCTGATGGTGCTTTTCGTAGTACACAAAATATTTCTTCCGCAGCTTGGGTTATCTATTCACCCTCTGACGAGTTAGTATCTATGCATGGGGTGAGCCTCGGTCAAACAATAAACAACATTGCAGAGTATAGTGCAGGGATTGAGTTATTATCTGAATCTATTTCATTTGGGATTCGGAGTTTGATAGTGAGGTTATATTCTGAACTCGTTGTATTACAGCTTAATAAAGTATACGCCATTAGAAATCTAGTTTTATTAAGATTATTTTTGAGACTGCATCTCTTGGAACGTGAATTTGACTATATTGAATATCAGCATATTCCAAGATCTTTAAATACATTAGCAGATGCAATTGCTTCTCAAATGTTAAGTAGACATGTGCAATAATCATACAAGTAAATTTGAAAACATTCCATAACATGTTTAACAAGAAAAGCTGGTAATAATGATATCATATATATAGGAGTGTGCCAAAATAATACATCGTCCTCAATCATAGGTTGAAAAACACCTTATGATCGGCAAAAATGATAAGTACAAAAAAGCAAAAATGTCACATGTGACTAAAATAGGCGATCATCCCATCACTAGTGATGATCTCGATACGAAACCACTGCACGAGCCACCTTACAAAGGAACCTCCTAAAGGGTCTTGGGACTCCAATCACGTAACGCTGAAGTTGACGAGGGATGTCATCTATACTGGTCTCGGGCATGTCCCCTGTCAGGTGCTCTAAATGACTCTCCAGCTCGGCTAAGGTCTCTGCTGATTCGTCCTGTGGGGCTAGAGCCGATGCAACTGGTTGTTTCCTCTCGTAAGGCCGGAGAGCGGCTGGTCACTGTGGGCCCACATCTTCATTTGAAACTTTTTACTATCAGTTTTCGGACGATATAAAAACAAAAAAATTTAAATTAGGGAAAATGTTGAAAATGATTTTACCTGCATCATCCCATTGCTCTCCTGGTGGAAGAGCCATGTCTGGGTCTCCATGAAAATCAATCCCAGCATAAGGAAAGTCCTGAATAGCCAAATCCTGATTTTCCAACCATTGGAAATACTCAGGTTTGAACCGAACGACCTTAGCCTCCTCATCAGGATGATGGGCCATAACTGCAACCCATCGCATCAGTTTGGGCTCTCGAGGAAGCCCAGCTCCAACTGTAAGCTGTTGTGGGATCAACATCGGAACCCTCTCCAGGCCAAAACTCACAACTATAGCCCCATAACCAAAGGCCTTTAGCTGTCCGTTTTTGGCCCTGGTCAGTTGGCCCTTCACATCGGCCAACACAACATCACACCAGTTGAAAATGGTGCCCGAAAGCAATCAACTGCCATCCGCATCTAGGATCTGGTGGCAACGTGTAGCGCTGCACTGCCGCAGAGTCTGGTAACTGTGAATGCTATAACCATGAGTTCAGGAAGGGATATGGTTTTAATATCTATCCCTTTGTCCTGGTTCTGGACATTGCAAAACTCTAGGCGAAGGCTCTCGATAGATTGGCCACCTGCCCTAGGCCCAAATAGAGTCAAGTGTTCACCCCTCCTGGGCAAACTAGTCAAGAAGTATATGTCAACTGGCTCGATCTCGAGCTGGTGTCCTCCAATAAAGAAACACTGGTCCTGTATACTCCATCTATCAACCAGCCACTGTAAAAAGTCCACCTGGGCCCTCATGCCAGGTATGGCCCAGAACTTGTACAAGCCACATGCCTTCAATGCATTCATTGAAGGTTGATGATTCATCGCGGCGAGGTCCACATCCTCGTGCTCCCGTTCTCGCCAATCAAGCATGATGTATATCCTACAATCAAGTAAAAAGGTGAATTAGAACATGAAAAATTGATTTCATTCGGTATTTTTTGAGTTAGTTAGGTTTTTGTAAACCTATGTGCGGGGTACACACTCCCTTGTTAGGGACAGTAACTGGGGTCTGCACCTTGCCTTCATGGCAGGTGCGTACCCTGACCTTTTTGTCCATTGCAAAAAAGTCGGGGTACGGAGGTCCCCTGTGGTGAACCTGCGGGCCCTTGCGCGCGGGTTTCTAAACCTAAAAACCTCCAAAAACACAATTTAAGCCCTAAACAACAATTTCAAATGGACAAAAACGAAGAGTAGGATGATGTGGATTACCTGGAGGAGACGGCGTTCGATTCCGATGGACAGATTTTTCGAAATCTTCGCGGGAAGTTTTTGGTCAAAAGCCCTTTTTTCTCAACCAAATCTCAAATGGTAAAAATGAATGGTAAAAAGTCCTTTTTATAAGTTTTTTGGGTAAATAAATTCTAAATTTGTTTATATTTCATTTTAAAAAGGTGTTTTTCTGACATTTTAACCTATTATTAAACAGGTATGAGTAATGTTTGAGTTTTTGTTCAGGATAACGGATTTTCAGGCGAAATTAATCATTTTTCAACAAAAAACCATTAGAGTCATATTTAAGCTCTTTTCTGACTCCTAAAACGTGAAAAGATTGTCGAGCTTTTCTTTTTAAGCTCGTTAAAACAGAACTAAAAAGACGGTCCTCTTACAGCCCTTTTCTGACCATAAAAACACGAAAATATTGCCGGATTTTTGTCGTTTCAAATTCGATATTGGTCATAAAACGATGTGTCATTGATCATTTTTTTACTTTTTCGGATCAGAGGCACTAATTACGAAAAGTACTCCTTGGTCGTAAAAGATCAAGCGGTTCTCTCAAGTATTATTTTATACTTTTTCGGGCTTGGGAGACACAAATTTACGAAAAAGTCAACCCTAGAGTCTCCTTAAGTTTTTTCAGACTCTCTAGAAATGAAAAACGCCGAGTTTCTCCTATACTGGACTTGTTAAATTTCCACAGTAAAGGACCTGTTCAATTACAAACAGGAACGAACCACTCCTTCTTAGGGTTCGAATTTAAACTAAGTTGGACTCACCCGAAGGGGGAGCTTATAATCAAGCATATGTTATCCTCCTCAAGCTTGTAAAAATAAAGAGGTACTTGCCAGAAATGGTGGGGGAAAAGAGAGAAAAGTGAGTCTGTTTGTCATACTTTATAACCACTCTTGAACACGACACTTTCATTCACTTGGGTTGGGAAATCCTTTGCCTAACAGTTGATCAAACCACATTGAAAGTCTTCAGCCAGTTTCTGGGTATTAACTTTGGGTCAATCGTCACCAAACCATCTGTTGTTTCGTTATGTGTTTAAGAGGTTAGTGTGAATAAGCCATTCATCTGCAAAAATATCTGTCATCCATCTTGACCATCCCTGAGTCAGTCTTTGCAACTAAATTTCTTCAAACTTGATCTATGATTTCGTGTTGTGGGCTTGCCTACGACGGATCACTTTCTATCGACTTCAACTTTTTATCTAGAAAGATGATCTAGAAATCGCCAGTACCTTGGGATCTGCATGCCTTAATTGCAGGTTTCTCACCTTCGACGATAGGTTGCATCATTGACCTTCGATCGAAGGATTTCATGACATGTTTGACATCGACACATCTAATCACATCTCATGGATTGTACTGAGTACTTTGAGAGCCATTGTCATTATTGGTGGTTTCTCTTACACTTGTTAACAATTTACATCATCGACTGGTAATCAAGTGGTATAAAGGGTAGCTACTGGTTCTGGCAATGGAGGAACTGCTCAAAACACGTAATGGTCAAGAGGTTGGCTAACAAAACCACTCATCACTACAGTCCCTTAGGAAAGGAAAAACAACCAAGTGAAAGCATATGATCGGCCAAAGAGATGGTGGCGATGGAATGAAACAACCAAGGCTCATCTAGCAAAAATCAGCTGATTAAAGTGGCAATCATGAGATGTAAATTGGGCATGGGTTCATTTTTACACAAGCTTGAACCATGGAGAAATCTGCTTGGATTCGGTTTAATGTTTACACAAGCTTGAAACGAAAAACTATGCTTGCTATAAGTTCACATGCCCCCAACATAATGAATCAAATCGAGGTACATGCCCCCAAGCTTCATTTCAGTCAGCTAAGTGGATGGAATGAAGGTTCACTTTTGAAATCTAGGAAAGAATCGACTAGGATTTTATGAGATCTTAATCAAAGACTCGATTTTGGAAAAGGGAGGTGCTTCATTTTTTAATGAGGTTGACATAGTAAAAGAATTATCCTCATGACCCTTGTTTCATCTTTTAAGGAGCTTGACACAGGACCAAGAGCCATGCTCCGACCCCTCATTTCATTTTTTAACAAGCTTGACACAAGATAAGGAACTATGCTCATTACCTTTGTTTCACTTTTGAATGAGGTTGACACAAGACTAGGAACTATCCTTGTACCCTTTGTTTCATTTATTAACGAGGTTGACACAAGAACAGGAACTATCCTCTTACCCTCTGTTTCAAATTTTTAACAAGGTTGACACAAGACCAGTGTTTGGTCAATTTAGTGTGATCTAAATTGCTATTTATAATGTCAACCCGGGGTTCGTAAACTGACGAAGTGAGGTGTACTATATGTACTTAGATAACCATTTCCTTAGGCTTTTATCGTTTTAAGATTTTTAGTTTGTTTTTGGATTTTATTCTTTTCTTAATGTGTGGTGATGAAAGTGAAGTGTGTGGAGTATAAATAGTGATGATTTCTAAACTTGAAAAATGCTCAAAAGAAAGCTTTACAGTAACTGAAATGAAATCAATTCTTAAGAGAAATCAAAATGCATCAAAAAGCGAACTAATGACAATGGCCCAGTATCCTTGCTGCTGAAAATGAAAAGAAAGCAAAAACTTGAAAAACAACTCAAACTTAAAGTAAAGCAGCTAATTCACACTACTCTAACTTTTTAGATCCTTTGCCCTTCGACTCAATCTACCTGATGGGAAGTAATCATAAACAAGTTAAGCAATATGATATTTAACTGTTCAAGAAAGTAAATTGCATAAAGAAACTAATCACACTACTTGAATTCTTCAAATCCTTTACCCCTAAGCTCAATCTACCTTGGGGAAGTAATCATGAACATAACAAGTAATTTGATAACTAAATGTAAATTGCAGAAAAGAAATTAATCACACTACTTAAACTCTTCTAGTACTTTACCACTCAGCTCAATCTACTTTATGGAAAGCAACTATGAGTAAGTAATATGACAACTAAATCACACTACAGTTAGTAATCTTCTGATTTCCTACTGATATAGTCATTTGACCACAGAAAGGAATCATAAATTGTTAAGCAGTATGATATTTAACTAGCAGAAAACAAAATAAGCAAATAACAACTTGAAAAGGACAATGCTGAATGTAAACTGTAGAAAATAAAAGTTAGCAGGAAGGACAAGATGATCTCATATGCCAAAATTTATTAAAAAGATGAAAAATTGCCCGGGCTTCCTAAGAGAACCTGCAAAAAGCACTGATCAGTTCACTGCTCTAAGAAAACAAAGGTAAAGATATGAACAGCAGAAACATAAGACAACATATTATGTACAACTAATAATGAAACAAAAACATAATGAAACTAAAACACTTTAGAAGGCTTCAGTGTGCAGGGGCCCTCTACCACTTCAGCCAATCAAATAATCACACGGCTATCTTCAGAAAAGTCTTCTCATGTATTTAAATCAACAACATATAAAATAGTGGGGTGATAAGATAACCAGCAGCGTGCGGAAATTACATAAACAGTTCAGAATTTCTATGCATCAAAAGTCTCTTTACAGTGTTCAACAACGCGTTACTTATAATGTAAAAATATTACAGTTAACTAATCAACTACTATTCTATTAACCACGTGCCATAGACACGTAGATCTCTTCAGCCGAGATCTAGTGCAACTGTCGTTATGCTTCTTAAATCTTCGGAGTGGTTGGATGTTAGATTCACTATTCAAGAACGATCTCCAGGTGCGCTGGTGCCTTCGTGAGCTGGGAACTAGGCCACGTATCATTCACGTGCCCAAAACGGTGACGTGCCACCGCTGAACCCTTTGGTTGGCCTCGTCTTTGACTTTGGTTGACCGCGGCCTCTAATGGATGATTTGGCCGATTCAAAGGGACACGATCCATGTACATGCCATCTGGAGCTTGCCCATGTAGCTCGTTCCTTCAGAGGACACCTGGAGCACAACTTTTAACAAAATAGCTGCGGAATCCTGTGCTAGCTGTGGAAACCTGTGCTGGCTACGGAAACTGACAAGTTTCCGCAGCTGCATGAACAAAAAAACTAAACCAAACAACAGACATCAGTATAGTCAGAAAACCATATAAACAGTCCTTTTTAGACTATAATGCAATTATTTAACCACTGGATGAATGAAGTGAGTGGAGAATGAGGGTTAAGAGGGTGTGTAGGAAGGTGCAAGGTTGAGGCTTGACAACCAGGAACTATCCTCATAGCCTCTGTTTCATTTTTTAACGAGGTTGATACAGGAAAAAACTATCCTCTACTCCTTGATTCATTTTTTAATGAGCTTGACACAAGACAAGGAACTATGTTCATGACCTTTCGTTTCATTTTTGAATGAGGTTGACACAAGACCAAGAACTATCTTCGTAACTTCTTGTTTCATTTTTTAACGAGGTTGAAAGAAAACCAGGAACTATCCTCATAATCTGTTTCATTTTTTAACGAGGTTGATATAGGAACAAACTATCCTCGTATCCCTTGTTTCATTTTTTAAGGAGCTTGACACAAGACATAAAACTCTGCTCTGAGGTCCTTGCTTCATTTTTTTTAAGGAGCTTGACACAAGACAAAGAACTTTGCTCTGACACTTTGTTTCATTTTTTAATGAGGTTGACACAAGACTAGGAACTATCCTCATACATATGTTCATGAACCATACGAGAACATGGATCCCAATAGGTCTTCACTAGATGGAAGAACCACGCTCTAGGAGGAATACATGTCATTTGGTATCAAGGACAGATCGGGCTCAAATGCCCCCAGTACATTATGTACTATACCATCTATGTGATCATTAGCAGATGTGGAGACGGAACAGGTAGCCACATAATTTACCTGTGGCAGGGAAGGTATTGCTTGCAAACAAGAGTAGATAGGGGAGGATGGTTTCAAAGTAGGTGCCTAGTGACCAATGAACGACAGTTGATAAATAGTCACAATTCTCCCTTCGTGTGGAAAACAAAGCACATAGAAAAGGGAAGAAACAAGAGCTCCCATGACATAAGCATAGTCACATCCAAGGAGAAGATTGAAATCTAAAGGACTTTGGACTATCATCACGTCTATATAGACGGTCTTCCCTTCCAAAGTAATAGGGAACTTCAGAAGGAGCCCTAAGGGTTGACTGGTTCCTCCGTTGAAAGCCAACAGATTCTAGGTGACATGCACAAGCTGTGGGGAGCCCAAAGCTTGCAAAGTAGTAGAAGACATGATGCTAATTGACATGCCTTCATCTAATATAGTGTCAGGTACTACCATATTATAGGCTTGTACTGTCATCTGGAAAGGCACATAAGATGGGAGGTGGAAAGTAGTCAATGGACCCCAATCAAAAGAGACGATACAACTACTTGGTGGGGGTATCATATGATTGCCCCCATGTTGTACAGGAATAAGAGAAGGACTCTCCTGAACAACTGCGATGGGAAGGTCACTCTTTGATTAGTGGGAATCTGAGGAGATGAGAAGAACATGAGCAGTATGATCACTAATCTCTTTGGGAACAGAGTTAACAACTGAAGGTGGAGCCAAGTCAACACTCTTTTCGACCAATGGTTGTTCAGGAACAGACACAAGAGATTCATGCTCAAGAAGAGCAGGATGGGCAAGAGATGAATCCAAGTCAATCTCTTTACCAACTAGGCGAGGGTTAGAGGAAGGCCTTTGATGACCAACAGGAAGTTGGGGTTGAGGAGCTGCAAGGTTTTCCAAAACTTTGGAAGCTTTATCCATAATAGTACAAAGGTGAAGAATATTCTCTCCTTCACATAACCTACAAGGGAATCTAATCTTCCCTTTCTTCTTACCATCGCTAACTGACGATGCAACATCGACATGATCTCCAGAGGTCAATGGGGATGGTCAATCTAGATTTTGAGAACAAATCTAAGCCTCTAGGAATGCTAGAACAATCTCAAAGGAGATGATCACCCTTACACAACTTGCAAGGGAATTTGACCTTCCATAGAGGATCAGAAGTTTTCTCGGCGGGAAGTGCATTTGAGGCAACAACTGCACAGTTAGCCTCTTGCTTATCTGACATCTTCTTCTTCCTCTTAGCCTCCTGGTTAATGGATTTCAAAATTTCGCCAGGCAATGTAGAAGAGGAGGGTGAAAAAATAGGGGAAGAAGGTGACGGGTCAATCTGAGAATCATCGTGACCTAATTCAAATGAAGGAGATAGAGGGGAAGGAGTTGGGACACTCAGGATCACTGAGGTCGAAAATAATTAGAAAGGTAAACCAATTGTTAACCAAGGAAGGGACAATGTTGCCATATAAGGAGCACCAACATTTCCAAAAGAAGGAAAATGACTAGGATTCCCATCTGAGGGGAATCCTTAATTGGTAGACTCTGGAAATGTTTCCATTGGAATCGATCCTAAAGAATCACTAGGGAAGATAACTCTAACTAGGAATATTTCATGGGAAGTTAATTTTAAGACACTAAAACAAAACTTTTCCTTTTCATATTTTAAGAGTCAAGAAAAGGAGGAAAGGTGACTCTACTCACTTTTAGAATTAATGAGCTCGAAAGGACAAGTGATCGATGATATTTTCAAATTTAAGGAGTCAGTAAAGATAAAAAATCACTACTTAGTGTACTCTAGGAATAAAGTATTACCAGGTAATCCTGAACTGCAGAATACCTCCCGACAAACCGAGAAGTACGGGCAGGCAATCTCCCCGAATGTTGTGTTCAGTGTATCATGTTTACAAGGCGTCAGACTCAGCTTCCTACGGATAAAGGATTGCAGAACTAGTGGGGTCTCCCTTTATATACACGATGATACGGGGAGCACAAGTCTGTACTAGTGCTGTCTAATTCCAAAGCAAATGATAATTGCTAGGTTTAAAGAGGCCATAACACATCTCTAGCCTAGACCACTAAATGTGAGCGTTAAGTTTCAATGCTTTCTTAGGTTAATTCAATAAATTTTAACGGTTGATCTTGAATTAGGTTTCAATTACAAGGCCCTACCACTATCATCTGACAAAATCGCCTACATGCAGCTATATGAGAAAAGAGATCTTAGTCTTCGATGAAATTTATCACTAATTGAGAGATAGAGAACACAAAATTAATGTGACAATCGAAGAATGAAATCTTTCACTAATAAATCTCCTAAATGCACTTAAAATTCCCATAACAACATAAAAAGTTTCATTTCATTTCCAATGCTTATGATGATGCAAATATAGCTTCTCAATAATGCTACTAATGTAATATTTTCACTCAAGTAAACTAGAATGGTGTTCTCCTTTTCATAAAATGCAAAATGAATCTTTCACATAAAGTACTTTAAATGAAAGTTTTCACAATTCCAAACAAACAAGCATCAATCAAATCTAAAGCACTATAAATGTAACGAAAACAACTTCTTCCCTGAATCAAACAAACCAACATAAATGCTTCAATCGACAAACCAAGCAATGTAATCTATGCTTGGAAAGAGAAAAGAGACACTCGAAATAAGAGAACAAATGAGACTCTTTTACTCATTCAATTGAAAACAAAGCATCCTAGTCACTTATGGGAGGAAGAAGAGATTTTGAGGGTCAAGACACACTGGCACTGGAGTGGGAGAAATTATGATTTTTTTCTTACCCCTAGGATCGAAGCGACTTTTGGGCCAAAAGTAGCGTTGATCGGCCCGACTGACTAGTACTACAACTAGCGTTGATGGCTGATTGGCGTGACTTTTTGGAAAAAAATAGTGTCGATCAAGGGATTCAAAGAAAAAAAAAGAACTTCACACAGGGCCAGACTTAATACATTAGAGGGTGGTCTAAACCAAGCAAGCACACAAAGAAAGCTAAATGAAGCTTTCTAGTTATGGAGAAAATGGTCCAAAAGGCTTATGGGGTCAAAATCACAAGAGCAGAACACATTGGCCAAGATTGGGGTCAAGCCCTAATCTCTACTTTCAGGCATCGACACAACTACCTAACTGACAACAAGTGCCAGAGGCTAGTCGACATGACTGTTCCTTAGGAATTCATGCTAGTCGGTCAACTGTCAGTGGATTAAGCGTGCTGGCCGAGGTAACTAAGGAAAAATTTAAAAAAAAATCAAAATAGGGACCATATTTACTACTATGAATTTTAGACTTAGGCCAATAAGCAGGAGAAAAGAAACAGAACCAAAGGGAAAACATAAAAATAGAAAATTTCTCACTAAATCATGAAATATTAAATAAACAAAAAGATGGGATCCCTAGTGGAGTCGCTAATTTGTGGTGAAGTAAAATTATAAGTGCAGACACAAACGAATTCCTCTAGCCCGATGATGTGTCTAGCCACAATAGATACATTCTATGGAATATTTCTTTAGGTTAGAATCAATCAAGAGGGCATACCTCTTGGTCACTTATCCTCCTTGATGATGTCCTCGTTTGCTCATTCCAACAATCTCTCGCTTCCTTCTTCAAGTTCCTGAAACAAATAAACAACAACAACACACAAACATAATAATAGACAAATTGCAATTCAACCTACTTAATGAGTCAAGAATCATCAAGACACAAATATGTAATATTACAAAACATGTAGGAAATCAATCGATAGTTGCATATCTTAATATCAAGGAGAGATTACAACTATTCTTCTTCACGTCGCAGTCTTCCTCTGACAAGACCGGGTTCCCACACACTTCTGCTAGCATTCCATGATGGCTTCAAACAACAATAGTTTAAAGGCTCTTCCCTTTATACTTCACTCCAAACCAAACACACTTCTGCCTCACACAACTAGATGGCTACAACTAGTAATAGCTTGCTTGTCTAATCAAAATAGTATACTCACACTCAACCAACACTCTCACTAGCTTGTGCTTGGGAAGAAGGGAGGTTTATATAGGAAATATGGATGGGAGATGGGTCCTCTTCTCATGGGAGAAGAACTTATCCTTTGAGTTAGTTCCATCATTATGGGGAAATGAGCCTAAACTTTCATCCTTGATCCCATTTGGCTAAACCATTTACCATACTTCCATTACGGAGCTTCTAGAGCTGGAAGCTTCGGCTCTAATTTAAAAAACTTTCCATAATAGGACCGACGCAACTAGTACACATCTCAGTTGCACCAATCAACACGGGGAAAAGTGCTAATCTCTGCACATCGGTGTGAGGGAGACAAAGGCCATTAGCACTGGTCTTATAAACTGGGAAAAACAAAAGTTTAAGGGCAAATTTTGCAAAAGGGAAATGATCTGCTCATGAAGAGGGACATGATGGGAGTTTCTCCATGAAGGAAAATCATGTGGGGTTCACTGTAGAGGTCCTCTAGGATCAAGGAATGGGTAGTATAGGGACAGTGACAAAATGTTTTGTAACAGAAAATCACACATGCAATTTAGTATGTGCAAAGTAATCTAGGTGTAGTTGTTGATCCCACTGTCCCCTTGCACTTTCTTGATTTTCCTTTGCCTTCTTTCTCCAAATCCCAAGTATGCCACACTCCTCCAAGATTTCACCAAGAAAACTCTAAGTTTCCAAGAGTATGAGAGAGAGATAATAGAAGAAAGAGCTCCAAGCTAAAACTAACAAAATCTCACATTAACAAAATATGACATGACAAAATTTGTGTACTGATTCTCAAAATAATTTTATAATGAGGCTTTTATTTTGTTCATTTTCCATTATTTTCCTTCAATTTCCTCCTCACATGCAATATGTGACCTTTCACCTTCATTTGCTCCCATTTTCCATTATTCATAAATAAAATGCCAATTAATGACTCATGCCTTTGCAAATCCTTTGCCAATTTCCGTAGCCATTAATTAATCACAATGATCCCCATCACTATTTTTTTTCCCAACATTCAACTTGGAATACATGTCCCATGAACTTGGTAATTATTTTTCCTTTACTAACTTTATTAAATGGATTTTTGACTGGGGATTTTACAAAACCCTCCCCCTTGGGGGAACAATGTCCTCAGTGTTCAATGACCCCTATAACCAGAAAGACCACTAAAAAGAAAAAAATACTGCCCATGAAGATTTGTAACTTAGCTCATTTCAGTATTTACAACGAACAATCTACTGGAAAGGAAACCAACATGACCAACATAACAAGATAACGACATGGCAACCATACCGCTTATTAGAGCTTTATATCGCAACTCATGGTGCTATTTACAACATAATGATATATATTACAACCATATATATATATATATATATATATATATATATATACCATAACACCACACCAAAGTATATACCAAAATACATCTACTTAACTAACAAATAGAGAAGGATACATAGCTCGCGTCTCATCAACCATCTCCAATGTAGCTTCATTGGGCCCAAAGTGCTTCCATTGCACTTTAACCTACTTGGTTGCTTGGTTCTAGAGAATGAGCATCTTTATCTGCAAAATGCACTGAGCTTCAAGTTGGAATTCTCTTTCTGGCTCCACCTACAATAGAGACCAATTAATCACATGATCAACATCTTTAACATACTTATTAAGCAACGACACATGGAAACAATCATGGACTTTTAGTGTCGGAGGCAACACAAGTGGATAGGCTACTAGTCCAATCCTCTCAAGAATCTTGAAAGGTCCACAATACTGAGGTGCCACCTTGGCACATGATCCAATCCTCAAGGAGTTCTTCCTGGGATTGATGCACAAGTACACCTGTTCCCAAACTTGAAACTCCTTAAACATCCTATTTTGATCTTCATAACTCTTCTGTCTATCTTGCGTTACCTTAAGATTCTTCTTGATTACCTGCATTTCCTGTTCCATCTTTGCCAACATGTACAGTCCTATCAACAACCTATTCACTAAATCACTTCAACTGATGGGAGTACTAAAATTCCACCCATAGATTGCCGCAAATGGACTCATCCTCATAGACTCCTGATACCCATTGTTATAAGCGAACTCAACTAGTGGAACATACTCTTCCCACTTTTGCTGCTCATGCATGACGTACATTCTCAACGTTTCCTTCAAAATCCTATTGACCCTATTTGTTTGTCCACATGTATACAGATGATAAGTTGTACTAAAGTCTAACTCTATACTTAAATATATAAACAACTCTTTCCAAAACCTAGAAGTGAACTTGGCATCTCTGTTTTATACGATCTTCTTTGGTACACCATGCAACCTCACAATATCTTTGATGAAGACTCGTGCTACATCATTAGCTGAAGAAGTAGACTTCACTAGAATGAAGTGTGCTACCTTTGTCAAATTGTCTACCACAACCATGATAGGATCATGTCGTCTAGATGTCCTCGAAAAAATTGTAATTAAATACATGGAAATTAGCTCTGATACCACTTGTTGTAGATCTAACCCAAGAATATTATAGATCTGATATGAAAATATAAGATAACACAAATAAACCCAGAAGTAATATGAAATGATTCTTTATTGATCAAACCTTTAAGGTAGGGCAACACCATACATTCACTCCTTAAGGAAGGAAAACACTCCACAAGCCATATGCTTGTTCATACAAGAATACTTCTCTTCATGTCCCTCCATGTGGAGTCTCTAGCCTCTATATAGGCATCATACATACAATACCATGTATGATTACCATGGTTTACTCATACTATCAACTAATACCATGGGCCCCTTACATTATTATTAACTACTTGTGGTCCCTTACATGACATGGGTTAACCACCTTATTTATTACTATGGCCCATCCCATTATTACATTATTACCTTGGGTACCTCCCTCGGTACCCCATATTACCCCCCCTAGATATATAACATTCCACCCCCCTTAGCATGTTTCGTCCCCGAAACATGGGAAGAACACAAATAATAAGATCTACTCAAAAGAGTAGTCCACTGATACCATGCACGTGCATATAGCCATCTAAGAGAAAGGTGAACCCTCGATCTCGCTGGTGCCTCGCTCGCTTGATATGGAAGTTGACTGTGGCAGCTCTTCTGTGTTGATGTGTAGTAGGTGCATCTTTGCTCCTCGCTATCCGTCATACGGGGGTTGTGACTACTTGGTTTCCATCTTGATGGTTGTCTTGCGGGGTGATGTAGGTGATGATATGTTGAATTTTTAACCCACAGTGTCTTTTTCTTTAATTCACCCTGTTGTGGTGCCTATTGTGGTGTCTTCTTTTCCAATATGACTTCAACCACTAAGTCCTCATCTGATGTATCGGGACCTGTTACCTTTTCGGCTTCAGCCTCTGTTTGTGTTTGATTGTCGACTATCAACTGCTCATCATCTGATATGTCAGTCCCTGTAACATCTTCTGCTTCAACCCCCTTGGACTCTACCTGCTTATTAATGGAAATATCCTGTAATGTAATTTTCTTCTTTTTATACCAGAGCTTCAGGAATTTCTTCTGTACATTAATATTGATAGTACCTATTGATTCCATCCAAGGGTATCCCAAAACAACATCTATGTTATCCATATCTGAAGCATAAAAATCACTATGCAACACATACTTATCCATAGAAATCTTCAAATCCTTGTACACTTGAACATTCTCATCATCAACTTGTGTATTTTCAATGTGTTTTGTTGGAATTTGCAATTTTTTTTGCCAAATTAGCATTGATAAAATTATGCTTGCAACTAGGATTTATAGAGACAATGATCTTCTCTTTCTGAATCAATCCATGAACCTATAATAAGGAGATACCAACAGAAGATAACCCTTTAGGTTCCTTGGTTTTCTTCTTTCCTGTAACAATAAAATCTTTGCTAAGCTGTGTGTCTGCCTGTGTGAGCTTATCCACAAGAATTTTACGGTCAAAGTGGTCCATAAGAGCCTTTTTGAAGGCGTCCCAAGTCAAGAACCTTCCATAGCCACGTTGATGCCCTTGCCACCATTGCCATGTTTCATTGTCCAAGTACATGCTTCCCATCATAAGCTGACTGTCATCATCATAGCAGTGATCCAATTTGAAATATTTCTCCATTTGTACTAGCCATTTGGCTGGATGAGAGCCATCAAATTTATACAAGTCCTTCAATTTCTGATCTAGGTATGCCATCACAAAAAATTGGCGAAAATTTGAAATGGTCACAATTCTGTCAATATTGCTCAGAATCCCTATTATAACCTGTTTTCAGAAATGGAACAATCATTCTGCATCTGCCCATGTGATAGAAATCTTGATCCAGACACTAGAATTTCAGATCTGCGCTACAACTCTCCCGCCGTCACCAAAATTTCTGCAAAAAAGAGTTGATTTTAAATCAACGATATCTCCCTCATCCGGGCTCCGATTCAACTGAATTTTTTTTTGAAATTAGGTATTTTTTCACAAAGAATCCAGATCTACAATTAGATTTTGCAGATCTTGCACCAAGACGTCCAGATCTGCGCCGCAAACTCACTGCCCTAAAAAATTATTTGCAACCCCATTAATTTTTAAATCAGCGATATCTCCTTCATCCGGACTCCGATTCAGCTGATCTTTTTTTTAAATCGGGTATTTTTTCACATAGAATCCAGATCTGGAATTAGATTTTTCAGATCTTGAACCAAAATGTACAGATCTGATCTGCAAACTCGACGCCTCCGAAATCCTGCAAAAAGTAAAAAAAAATCTCCACTTTTTTAACCAAGAAAGTGCTCTGATACCACTTGTTGTAGATCTAACCCAGAAATATATGAGAAATAACAAATATACCCAATAATAACAAGATCAAAATAGATAGAAATGATTCACTTTATTGATCAAACCCTTAAGGTAGGGCAACACCATATATTCACTCCTTAAGGAAGGAGAACACTCCACAAGCCATATGCTTGTACATACAATAATCCTTGACAATATTTTTTGACATCCCTCTATGTGGAGTCTCTAGCCTCTATATAGGCCTCATACATACAATACCATGGATCATTACCACGGTTCCCTCATACCATCAACTAATACCATGGGCCCACTACATTATTAACTACTTGTGGTCCCTTACATGATATGGGTTAACCACCTTATTTATTACTATGGCCCATCCCATTATTACATTATTACCTTGGGTACCTCCCTTGGTACCCCATATTATCCCCCCTAGTTATATAACACCTCATGTGGAACAACCAGCTGCCTAAAGAACTCCTCTCTTCTTTGATGTCATCAATTTCTTTTGTCATGGAGTCTTCATCTTTCGAGGACTTCTTCATAGGGCACAAACTATCCATCACTCTCATCCATGAGTTAGTCATGTCCTCATCTCATCAGAAAGTGATCTATAAGATTTTCCATCTGGCCTTTGCCTTATGTCATTCTACCTTCATGCCATATTTTCCGGAAGGATCGTATATCCTTCAATATGGTCCTCTTGGAAGTCATCCACAGATTTTCCCTTTGGCGCAGTCCTACATCAGCCCATCCAGATATTAGTTCAAAAATAAGAGATGAACACTTCAATCAAAATTACTTTTGTGATGGTCTTTCATCATGACATCTTCTTGTAGGTATCAACATCTTGGATGCAGATTGACACATTTCCCAAAGATATCCATTGTCAAGGGTCTCCATCATTTTCTGACTCCTATCAAAGTCTTCATATTTTTTTGGGAGATATTCTAGTCAACTCTTCCTGGTCTCAGATGTTGAATGCCTTTACCATGGTTGCATATCTCACGACCTCTTCCTTCCTTCCTTCACATGTTTCTTTCCCAGGTACTTCCAATCAAAGTTCCTCAATCATAGTCAACCACCTCATACTTCATATGAGGACATATTATGTTGATTTCATCTAGTGTGGCTCATACCTTCCGACATTCTTTCATAGGAGGACATTCATTTCCTTTGATCATGCTTCTCAAAATAGAAGTACTGATCCTTGTTACCTGCAACCATACGACATGACTTTATAATATTAAATACAAGTATACATACCTCATTTACCTTTAGGTCATCTAGGCTTCTTTCAGGAGCTTCCTTGATTGAAAAGATCTTCAACCCCTTGATCTGCTTCATCTCTCATGTCATCATACCATCATCCCATGAACTCCACAAGTTGGAGTTCTTGATGAAACACTTGCTTCCTCTCTAGATCGGTGAATCCATCTCACATATCCTTATTCAACAGATGTTTCCCTTTTACACTGATGTATGATGAGACTTGTCTTGGATGACTTCTTCCTTTTATCTTTCAATGTGGTCACCAAGAGCTATATCCTTCAAGGTTGACTATCAGACATCCTTCATGTTTCCTACAGTGATGTCACGAGCTCTAGTTTCTAACGCTTCCATGATGCCACGATGCATCTTATTATTTATTATAGCCATATCCTATAAGGTTTAGGAGACTATCTCAACATAGTGGAGATCTCTTACTTCCTCTTTTCTTGGACTTCTTTTCGTCGGCTCCTCTTCTTTGGTGATATGGGCTTCTTCTCTTCTTCTTTTGATATTGTCTCTTTAGGACAATCTTTCCTGTAATGACCATAGTTTTTACATCCATAACATTGAATCTCAGCTATGCTCTTCTTTCTTTTCAGAAGAACAAATTTTTCCAAACTTCCCTTTCCTTCCTGCAAATGTTTGAGTCCTTTGACCTTCAACACTTTTGCCCTCAACTTGTCTTCTTCTATCTTGCATAGAAACTACAAATTGTCGAATGAGGTAACTTTCTTATCCCTATGACATTTGTTACCTTGTTCATTAGTTAGTGCATTTAGAACAATGATGATTATCTTCTTATCATCTCTCCCAATTGAGATCTTATAAAGATATCCCTTCATTCTTTGATACCTTCAATTTGTGTAGATCATATCTAAGTCACGTGACCTTCTTTATCACATCTTCAAAGAATATTCTTACAAGTTTATCATATACATCTCTTTGATGTCTCCAAGATTGCTATATGAGGGGACCTTTTATAGGAATCCCTTTCCATGAATTCAGAGGAGACCTTTTTCATTGATGTGTTCAATGACTTTACTTTCTTCAAGGACTATGTCTATCCTCCTTTTTCATGCAAGGAATTTCGATGACACAACCAGCTTTTAGATCTCCTTGCAAAGACGAAGTCATTTTACCAAATTTGATTAAAGAATGAAAGATACTTGGCAAGTGACGATGAAATCTTCATCTTGATCACTTTGATGATGGTTGAAGAACATGTATTAGTGTTCCCTTTTGGATGATCTTCTTGCAAATGAAAAAGCCTTTCTTCAATAAAGAAGGCAACGCCTTTTGATCTAGCTCCTTTTGATAATGGTGATTGATGAGGATTTCTTTGTTGCTTCCTTGGATGATCTTCTTCAAGGGCAAGGTTAGCATCCTTGCTTCAATGAGAGAGAAGTTGCCTCATAGCTTTGATGATGATGATAACGCCTTCTTGCTTCCAAGATACTTCAACTACTTTGGTAGTGAATGAGTGCAGATTAGAATTGCTTCTAGGGTTTCAACTTTCTTCAAGATGATGCGATCTTCATCTTTGAAGTCCTTTGAGCTACCTTGCTTTGTAGATAACTTGATGAGGATTTTTGTGGTCTTTTGATGATGATTAGAGGATCCAAAACTTTTGTTGTTGTAGAATGCTTCTTCGATCTAGGGCTTTACCCTTCAACGTAAATCTTGATATTTTGCTTTGATAACCTTCAACTTGCTTTGATGCCTTTCTTGAAACTCAATCCTTGACTGTCTCTTTGATTAGATGCCCTTCCTTTGACTTTAGCACCTTAGCTCTAATGCCATGTTGAGAAATCTAGGGAATTAGCATTTGGTGATTTCTCTTCTATCAGTGACTGCTTGTGAATGCTTTTTACTTATTTAGCTTAGGATCTCCTTAATCAAATAGTAACCAATGCATGAACATAAATAGACAAGAGACACAACATGTAGGCTATGAGCCAAGGCCAAAATCTCTCACTCTATGAGAGGAAAACCCGCACAAATTCTTCTTATAGAGATTCCAATTGACGAATACCAAGACCAAGACCCTTGACCTATTAGCCACTTCAACATCAAGACACAAGTTTCCTTTGACAGTTAACCTTCTTCTTGTCTCCTCTTCCTCTTCGACCTTTTGTGCTTATGAACTGAGGTCATCTCCTATCGAACTATAGACATACTCATCATTATCACATCACTAAATTGTGATCTTTAAGAAGTAATGAACACTAAATCTCAGTGGCTTCATTATAACACTGATATGTGATTTTCTCATACCACAGAAACCCAAAACTCATAACTGTAGTGCAATCTGAACTGTTGACTGATACATAACTCATTGATTGTGATTATATCTGAGTTCCTTGACTGTAAGGTTATTCGAACTAGTTACTTCATGACATCGAATACTACATGGACCTTCATTGCCCCTTCAATACCTTCTCCGAGCTTATCTTTTCTCTATGATCTGAATCTCAGAGAATCCAAGCTTTACTCACTGTGATCAGCCTTAAACAGGACTCGTTGTCCCTTCCTTACCCATCTAAAGATCTCAGAGATGTAACCAAATTGTTTTTTCTTCTTAGCCACCGAAACTTCAGCGGAATCCGAACTGTTCAACTATGGAAATGTGGATACCTTACATGCCTATATATAGTAGCCTGCCCATATATATAAGTCAACATGTATTCAACGAAGGGATGTGTCTCTTAAGTGTGAGCCGACGTGAGTTTGATATTCCTTCTATAAGCTGACATGAAGAGGAGAATCATGCTTGTCTTTGCAGGGCTATATTACAGTCCTTTAGACTAGAATACATTTGATGTATCCCCAAGTAGGGTTTCTCCATACATGACATTGATTTTATGACTCTAATGATAAATCCTAAGGCTTTCAATGGAAGCCATCTAAAATAAAATCACTTGCTCATGAAATCCATGAAGCAAGGCTTACAAAAATAATAATATTTTCTTCATTACATCAATTACAAAAGTCACAATTACATGTCATTATGAAGACTGAACCTAGTTACACTTTTCAACACTTGTAAAGAACCGAATGTACTATGTTGTTATAATTACTTAGAATGCAAATTTCTTCTTCAAAACTTTTCAGATCAAGAATTGTTGATATAACATAAACTTAAGGATCATATGAAGACAACCAAGCAAAAAAATGAGACACTAAGATTTAGGTCCAATAACCAAGGAAAAATCCCTCAAGGGGGAAAACCCAAATGAATTTTGTTCTATTAAATTTCTTCAATTGTTAAGTAGAATACAGAGAGAAAGAGAGAGAGAATGAATAAAGTCACCAATGTCTAATCAAATTGCAGCTGAAGTGCTCTTGCTCTTTGTTTGAAGATCTCCTCCTTCTCTTGATCAGATCTTGTCCTTCACACTTCCTCCAAATCTTCCCTTGCTCTTGCTTTTCACTTGTTCTCACACTTATTTTGCACACACTCAACACTTTCTCTCACACTTCTCTTGCACATACTCAACACTTTCTCTCACACTTCTCTTGCACACACTCAACACTTGCTCACTACAATGAACATACTACATTCAACTCTCACTTTCTCTTGCTCAAATAGATGAGAAAGGAGAGGAGATACAAAATGAATTCATGCCTTGAGCCAAAAATAGGAGAATCGAATTCCATGAGGGAGGAGTTACTTGAGGAGAAGTGTGACTCATCCCAAGAGTAGAGAGAGAGGTACACTTGTCTTGAGGATTTACAATTCGAATTAGGGAGAGAGAGAGAGAGTTACACTTATACATGAAAGAATATTGGTGAGAGCTACGCATCGAATTGAGTAAGGGAGTTACATGTTCACTTAATGAGTTACACTTTTACCATACATCGAATTAGTGAGGGATTCGAGAAAGGTTCGATTTTCCAAGTAAGAGATTCTCAATTTAATTGACTTATTCCATGAGACTATTGAGAATTTGCTTTTATTAATCCATTACAGGTGAATGACTTTAGATTATTTTATAATATTAATATCATAATAATAATACTCTTAAGGATAAAATATTAATTTTTGGCTAGTATAATCATGATTGATTTGATTTTAAAGTGGATTCCATATGTCAAGAAGTCACTTCCAAATTGAGATGTGACTTACTATTTTTGGAAAGTCATATTAAAATGGTCAAAAATGAAATTTTATTATAGGTTGTTCAAACAAAACTGAGAGATATGATTTCTTCTAAGAGAAATTCTTCCCTGAGCTACCAAATTTTAACACTCCCTCTCAGCTAGGGAGGAATTTCTTTTTGCATCAAAGATGATTGCTTCCTTTGATCTTCTTTATTCATCTCAGTTCAACTTTGCTTTGTAACATTTGTAACAAAGAAGTCGCAATATAAAGAAGAATCATCCACTTGATACGAATTTGGAAAGGAAAGGATCATCACATGTCACATAGACAAGGATTACACTGAACCAATTTTCATCTAAAAAATTAAGTGATAGAACACAAGCACCACATAGACAAGACTAAAACAACTCACACAGACAAGAATCAAACACAACTAAGTTCAATTAAACGTCAAGTAGTGGAACACCTGCATCATAGACAAGTCACATAGACAAGTCTCACTACACCTATTGGCCAGATAAGTGGCTCTTCTCATGTCCCAGACTGTGGGTCAGATGCATACTAAGGCCTACTCTTTTGGCGCACACTACACAAGAGGTCCCTCATCCTCAGGAGCTTTCCAGCATTCCCTAATCCTATGAGCTTTGACAGGGGGGAAATGCAGCTAAGTGTTCTTGATCAGCAGTGACCGCTTCCCGGAAGGGTCATGTCCATAAGTCAAAACTGCTTTCAAAAAACCAAGAACTTTCCTTTCCCACGTCCCAGACTGTGGGTCAGATGCATATTGAGGCCTACTCTTGTGGCACACACTACACAAGAGGTCCCTCATCCTCAGAAGCTTTCATGCATCATTCCCTAATCTTGTGAGCTCTAACAGTGGGGAAAGACAACTCAGTGTTCTCGATCAGTTGTGACCGCTTCTTGGAAGGGTCACGTCCATAAGTCCAAGTTGATTTCTAAAAACCAAAATCTTTCCTTTCGGTAAAGGCTTGTTAAGAATGTTAGCTATCTGACCATCATTGTAAATGTGATGGAGCCTCACTGCTCCTCTCTGCACCATATCCCGAATATAGTGATACTTGATCTCAATATGCTTGGACTTGTCATGAAACACATGATTTTCTGCAAGACGAATCTCACTCTTATTGTCACAATATATAATTGTTGTGTCTGGAACTTGCTCAAATAGTTCCCAAAAAAGCTTTCTAAGCTAAATTGCCTCACAGCTAGCCATGCTAGCAGAAATGTACTCAGCTTTAGCTATAATCAGTGCAACAAACTTTGGCTTTCTGCTCATCCAAGAGATCATGGCAGATTCCAAGCTATAGCAACACCCAAAAGTGTTCATTCTATCAGCAAAGTTACCAGCGCAATTAGCATCAGTGTATCCATGAAGTTTTACATTTGTAGCAGTGTATTTTAATCCTAGATTGATAGTTCCATGCAGGTATCTGAGTACATGTTTTGCAACAATCCAGAGGGTATGAAAGGGATCAATCATATGTTTACTTAAAGTGTTTACAGCAAAGCATATGTTAGACCTAGTGTTTACCAAAAACATCAAAGCACCAATGAGTTGTCTATACTCTGTTGGATTTGCCAGATTAGGTCCTACAGCTTTGCCACATAATTCTTTAAAGTTCATTTCCATAGGAGTATGCATGCACTTACATTCTACCATAGCAAATCTTTCAAGAAGCTTAACAACATATTTTCATTGAGAAAGATAAATTTCATTAGGTATTTGCAGTACCTCTAGACCTAGAAAGTAATGCATCAAACCAAGGTTTTTCATTTCAAATTCAAAAGCTAACTCCCTCTCACACTAAAGGATAAGATGTTCCCCTACTGTCAAGAATAAATCATCAACATATAACACCAAAAGTGTAGAAATTATGATGTTCTATGTTAAAATCACTTAAATCCAAAACTTCTTTATGCTACAAAATAAGTTAAGTAATTGTAGATACAACATAAACCATATGCACAATGGAAGACAACCAAGAATCCTATGAGACAGAGAAGTTAGGTCAATACATGGAAAAAACCCACAAGGGGAAAACCCAACTAGGTTCTTCTTCTATTAGGAATCAATTGTTCAGCAGAGATACAAAGTACAATGAGAGAATGAAGAAGTTCACCCAAATCTGAAGATCTTTGATAGCAGTAGCTAATGCAAACACTGAATCACTTTGGCTCTCCAATATCTGCTCTTTCTCTTCAAGACTCTCTCTCTCTCTCTCTCTCTCTCTCTCTCAAGCTTCCTTTAGACTCTCCAACTCTCTCTTTCTCAAGTTTAAATTCTCCTTTCACAAGCACAAGTGTATCAAGTGAGGATAAGAGGCACAAATATATAGGAAGAGCAAGGAGGTAGAATTCATGGGGGAGTAACTCCTATGCCTTGAGGAGTTACATATGACAAAATAGGAGAGTAACTTATGCCATAAGAAGAGGAGTGTAACTTATGCATTTAGGAGAGAAGTGTAACTTATGCATTAAAGAGTTGTAAGAGGAATCTTTTTATGACGAGTCATTAAAGTGTGTACGAGAATGTAAGATGTGTGTAAGATCATTAAAGAGAGAGAGGAATGAATCCATTACGAGAGAGAGAGAGAGTAACATACGCACTAACTGAGGAGAGTTGCATATGACATGATTGAGAGACTTGATTCTCTTTTTAATAATCATATAATAATATCATAAAGAGGATAATAATAATAATAATAATTATAATAATATTGATAATTATAGATTAAGTTAAAAATTAAACAATTGAGATTGATTAAGGACAAGTTAAGTGAGTTTCAATCATATCTATATATGATTACAAATTGATGGAAGGTGATTTACGACTTCTGAAAATTCATGGTTGCAAAGATAGGCATGAGTTTCTATTTTTAGAAAGTCACTTTAGAAATGTCATAAATGAAATTGTATTCAAATAAATTCATCCCAAAGCTGCCAACTTTCAACACTCCCTCTCAGCTAGGGAGGAATTTATTTCTGATACAAGGATCTCTACTATCTCTGCTTTGGAACAATGATGTTACAATCTAATGAAGAAGAATCATCATAGGGGAGATACATCCATCACCCTATACACACTTCGGGGGATCCACTTCTCAACACTTGACAAGGATCTCATACATCCAAGGTTCATCACTGCTTGTGGGATACACTTGTCAACACATGACAAGGATCTCTACTATCTCTGCTTTGGAACAATGATGTTACAATCTAATGAAGAAGAATCATCATAGGGGAGATACATCCATCACCCTATACACACTTCGGGGGATCCACTTCTCAACACTTGACAAGGATCTCATACATCCAAGGTTCATCACTGCTTGTGGGATACACTTGTCAACACATGACAAGGATCTCGCTCATCCAAGGCTCATCATAACTTGGGGGGATCCACTATCAACACATGACAAGGATCTCGCTCATCCAAGGCTTATCACTACTTGGGGGGATCCACTTGTCAACACATAACAAGGATCTCGCTCATCCAAGGCTTATCATCCATGACCACCCTCTCTAGGAAGGGTCACATCTATCAGTCTAAGTTGCTCTCTAAAAACCAAGAACTTTCCTATTGGGAAAGGCTTGGTAACAATGGTTGTAATCTAGTCATCAGTCGCTACACAATGAAGTCTTACTGCTCATCTTTGCACCATATCCCAAATATAGTGATATTTGATCTCAATGTGTTTGCACTTGTCATGGAACACGAGATTTTCTGTTAGTTGAATCCCACTCTTGCTGTCACAGTGAATTACTGTAGTATCCAATACTTGCTCAAACAGCTCTCCAAAGAGCTTCTTTAGCCATACTGTCTCACAGCTACCCATGCTAGCAGCAATGTATTTTGCTTCAGTCGTGCTAAGGGCAACAAACTTTTGCTTTCTACTCATCCAAGATATCATGGAAGATCCTAAGTTGAAGCAACACCCTGATGTGCTCTTTCTGTCAATAGAGATACCAACCCAATTAGCATCAGAATATCCATGTAGCCTTACATCTTCGGCAATATATCTCAATCCAGGATTGATGGTCCCATGCAAGTACCTCAACACATGCTTTGCAACAACCTAGTGTGAATGAGCAAGCTTAATCATATATTGACTCAGAGTATTCACTGCAAAGCTCATATATTGACTCAAAGTATGGACTGCAAAGCTTATATCTGGTCTAGTGTTCACTAGAACATCAATGCCCCAATAAGTAGACGCTACTCAGAAGGATTAGACAAATCAGGTCCTTATTGCCCGACTGCACAAGGACAACTTTGGTTGTCCTGTCTATTTCCATGTGTTTGCCAATGTGATGGGAAACCTTTCCTTGGAAGGTTGGGATGAGTCCTTGTGCAGTTGGGCAACAATGAATGCTGATTTTTGCAGGACTTGTCTGCGCAGTATGCGACCCTAGAGAAGAAAGTGCAAATGCCCGAGACAAGGGTGGAACGTGATGAACTTATGTGATGAGTGAGTCATGCTTAGCCAAATGGAGATTTGGCTAAGTGCCCGACATGACTCACGGACAAAACGAAGTGAGGGCACACCGAAGTGAAGGCAACATGATACACATATACTTGGGTGGACTTCATCATTGAGACCTCGTTGGACCAAGGAGAATTCTTTCGAAAACATTTAGTGGGGGAGGCAGCGATGATGGAAGGGACCTACGACGACAATGAAGGTAGGGCAACCAAAGACGCTAAACTGACCAGAGGAAAAGATGCGATGACTAAAGTTGCGTTGGCTCTACTAAAGTGGACGAGTTGGCCAACTGAAGTTCTGTGCATCTAGTTGAAGAGAAGGGCATGGCAAACTTTTTGCAGAAGGCACCAAGCAAGTTCGACAAGCAAAAAATTGCATAGCAAGTCGAGTTTGTGATATCGCAGACTGAACAAGGTTACAATATCGCAGGGCGCGAAAGTTTGTGATATCGCAGAAACTCAGTGAGGTCACACATCACAAAAGGAGGCAACAAAGGAGGGCACAGGCAAGGTGGGGCTCGCCCAATGAGCCAAACGACTTGGGCAACTTTGTTGGCTCTGTTTTGGGGCGAAGAACTTGAGGCTTCTGGGCAGGTCATAGGTGCAGGGCAGGACTGCACGAACTTGTAAGATTGGATCGATAAGTTTGCTGGTTTGGGCCAGGCAACTGCCACGCCTTTATATATTGTAAAATAAGATGGCATTATATTTGCAGGAATTTAATAAAAGTTGAGGTGAACTACTTTGGGGAGTTTCCCCCTCCCATCATAGATTTGTGTTTACTGTCATATTTGTGATATCGCAATGTTATATTGTCGTTGATGCTTATCATACGTTTATGAAAAAAATGTAAGTGAAGTAAATTAATTGAATTTTCATTGCATAATTGAAGTAAAGAACACTTGAATGAAAAATTGACTAAGTGTTTAAGTATTAGGCGTAGTTTGGGTGAAAGTAGTTTAGGAAGAAGCGAACTCTCGTCAGTGCTACGCAGCACCCACAGTGGTCGTAGGGCGCTGGGGTCGAAGTTGTTGGAAAGCTTTGTAACCAAGATCCAATTTGTTTTTCTACTAGAGCTTTGTAATCTTTTAATTTGTTTTCCAGTTTGTTTTTCTACTAGAACTAGGATCGATGTCGTTGTAGAAGTTGTTGGGATCATGCTTGGGAATTCTCCCTCTAGAAATCATTCTGGCTTTATTGACTGCACTTTCCCAGGAGCTCATCAAATGTAGGAAACTTGTCATTATCGCTGATGGTAGTAATTAAAGTTTCCCAAGGAGAAAGAAGATCTCCAAGCATAATCAATACCATTTCTTTATCAAAAACATCTTCACCAAAAGTTGGGAGTTGATCTTTGATTTTTGATATCCTCATGAAGTATGCTTAAATGGTTTCTCCTCTATTCATCTTAACAACCTTGTGTTGATTCTTCAAAGAAAGAATTTGACTCAAGTTGTTCACTTGATACATTCCAATCAGCATGTCATACATTTCTTTGGAGACATAAGTGATGAGGTGGTCTTCAAGAGAGTCAAGGATAATCTTTTTAGCCTTGACTTCTCCTTTTTTGTATTTCACTTTGATAGTAGCATTGGAGTTTTCAGCTGGTTCTTCTACCTCTCCTTCATCATACTCTAGAACACCATGTTCCTCAAGCGTAATATCCAATCTGACATCCCATGGGAATAAGTTTGAAGCATCAACCAACTTCTTTTCATTCTTAAAGTAGGAAGAAAACATCTTGATCTGCTCAAAATTTCAACAGCAAATAGAAAGGGACAGCGAGAGATATTTCCGCTGTAAATGAGATATTTTAGCAGCATAAGGGAAAAGAAATTTCTACAAAAAATAAGCAGCTAGTATATGGAACGGCAAGAGATATTTTAGCAAAAAGAGAGTTGCAAATGGAGTGGACAACAAGCTATATTTCAGCAAAAACAACACTACAAATGAAGTGGACAACAAGCTATATTTCAGTAGAAAGAGAGTTGCAAATGGAGCAGACAACAAGCTATATTTCAGCAGAAAGAGAGCTACAAATGAAGCGAACAACAAAAGATATTCCAGCAAAAAGAGAGTTGGAAATGTGGTTGCCAGCAAGAGATATTCCAATACAAAGAGAGTTGGAAATGGAGCTTGTCTTCATCAAAGCTCTGATACCATGTTCAAATTATGATGTTCTATGTTGTTATAATAACTTAAATCCAGAACTTCTTTATGCTTCAAAAAAGGTTAAGTAATTGCAGATAGAACATAAACCATATACCGTACATAGATAGTAGAACGGCCTATAATAGAAAGTAGAATTAGAGTATCAGTAGAGAGTAGAATTCATCTTACAGAAAGTCAATGTTTACTTTCTTTGGATTTAGGCGATTTCTACTTCTGTGACTTTTCATATGCACAATAGAAAACAACCAAGAACTCTATGAGACAGAGAGAAGTTAGTTCAATGACCAGGGCAAAAGCCACAAGGAAAAAACCCAATCAGATTCTTCTTTTATTAGAAATCAATTGCTCAGCAGAGATACAAAGTACAATGAGAGAATTCTTGAGAAATTTAGGGGCAGCTGGATTAGGTGATGTCTTTTACTTTCATAATAGCTTGTGATGTTCGTTTACTTAACTTGATTAGCTTCTTCTTTTACTTGACTATTATTGTGTTCTTTATCATCAAACAAGAACCAAAAAAATAAGATCAATGAGACAAGAGGACACAAAATGTAGGCTGTAAGCCAAGGCCAAAACCTCTCCTCTTGAGAGGAAAACCCACAAGAATTCTTCTCTTCTTATAGAATGTTCAAATGACAAATTCCAAGATCTAAGACCCTTGACAAAGACCCCTCCAAGATCAAGTCAACCTTACTTATTTTTCCTTACACAGCTTACAACGACAAACTTTAACCTTCCAACAACTTCTCTAGCAACTTTGATCCTAGCAACTTCTTCAGGAACTTCGACCCCAACAACTTCGAACACAACTTTGACCTAGCAGTTTTAGAATTTCATTGCACATGAGAGAGAGAGAGACCCAAAAAATTTGACTCTAGCTTCCTCCTTGAACTTCACTTGCCTTAAGACTTCTTCTTTTTAGGAACGAACTTCTTCTCTTCCTTCTTCGTATATCTTGTGTGTGCGCTCCAAATGAGGTCGAATGCCTCTTATATAGGCTTTCTAGGGGTATGAATTGCCTCCATGAGGCCGACTTGATCTTTCATGTAGGCCAACTTGTTGCAGCTAGGTTGACTTTTCTTGGAGGGTCTTTTATGAATCAAATAAATTTCTTTTACATTATACAAGATGTCAAAATGGTTCTTGTTGTCGCACAGAATGTCTAGGCACAATGACAACGACTCAGATCGGGGGTTGTCACCCTAATCCCCAACCTCTTCGTACTAAGGGGGTTAGACCCTATGGAAATGCAATGAGAGGAGATTAGTTGAAAACCAACCAATCTAGGAGACATAGTTAAGCAACCAATACTTGTTTAGATTGCACAAGATTTTGAAGGATTCAATTTGATTCGAGGAAAATGATACCAGTGCCTTGTGGAGTCAACTATCTTGCGAAAGAAATAAAGGCCAATTAAAGGATGGGAAACTGTTGCTAAATGATTCAACTATCTTATATGAAAATGCAAAACTTAAAACCATGTGAAATGCAGGGACTTGGTTAATTTTAGTTAAATGTTTGTTCTAAGTTTGATCCCTCAATGCTTCTATCGACCAAGCTTATGTTTGGAAGTAAAATTTTAATATGCAAGTACTAGCTTAGTATGTAAATGCAAAGTGAAATGATGTGATGGCGAAAGGAGGGCCTAAAATATGAGTTATTCTAAGGTATGGCATGAATGTCTTTTAACTTAAGGCTCAAAAAAATGATCTTAATCTGAAAACAAATACTTAGCAAATGTAAAATATGAAGTCTACACAAGTAATTAATGAAAACACAATAGCAAACCAATGTAAAATGTTGGAAATAAAACACTTTATATTCAGAAATCCATTTGTATGAGGTACTCAATCAAAGATCATTAGATGCACAGGTAAAACTAAATTAATATTACTTGAATGAGCATGTAAAAACAAATGCACTACAAGAATTAAATTAAGCATTTAAACTCAAATCACAACAATTAGGTGCAAACTCTGAAATATCAAATCTAGTAATCTGCTCTTAAAACAAATGGCAATGCCAACAATTTATTTTAAATTAGTGATCCTATAACCATTCAAGATTCAGATTTTTTCTGTGTAACAGCATAAACTTCACATCACAAATTGATAACTAACAATTAAGAAAATTTCTGAGTTTAACTATTTTCAATCTAGTGATGCATTTGATCTTAAAACTTAGAAATAAATTACTGAAAAAGCAATGAAATAATATTCAAAAATTTGTCAATTAGCATGCAAAAGTTTCTGAAGATAAGTCTATTTCTGAAATGTACTAAATTTGTTGTCAAACTTCAGCTAACTGAAACTCTATGCTAGTATTAGTTTTGCTCTCAATCAGATCAATGAAATGGGGTAAGGGTTTAGAGGATGTGCACCAGTTAGCCCTTAGGGGCTTGGAGATACTTGGAGATAAGTTGCCCAAATCACTGAAGATCTTCAGATCCAGATGCCAACTCAGAAATATAAAAAATTGTTAAAATTTTTAGGAAATTTTTGTCAAAAATCTTTGGAAATTTTAGGGAAAAATTTAGTAATCACATTTAGCATGATAGTAAAATGCAGATAGAACATAAACAAAAATCGCAGAACACAAGCCAAGACAAGAGGACACAAGATGTGGCACCATCCATGAACAAACCCCAATGTGGGGAAACCCTTGATCAATTCTTCTTATGTTCTTCAATAGTTTAGCAAAGAGAGAGAGATAGTACATATACATCAGAAGTCAACATTTTGTCTTGTCATAATAAGAGCAAAGATCTTCACTAAGAAGATGAACACATGAGGTAGCTGATCTGAACTCAGGTGAAGGCATACTCCTTCCACTGATCGTCCAAAGTGATTCCATCACCATGCTGCACCTCACTGTGTTGTACCTCACTGTGTTGCACCCAATCATCATTTTGGACCTCATTACTATGCTACACTCATCATACTGTTGCACCTTATCATCATGTTGCACCTCATTGTGCTGCATCATCACGCTGCATCTCATTGTGCCCATCATGTTGCATCTCCTTGTAGCATTCATCATCATTGTGCTGCACTTTGTTACACTTGTGTTGCACACATCATGCTATGCTACACTTCATCACCATGCCCATCATCATGCAACAGCATTCAACATCATGTTGCACCATATTACAATGTTGTCACATCTTATCATATCATGTTGTTGCACTACATTAGTTCACTGTTAGGGGATTCTCTGTTTGCTGCATTGTTGGACGACATTCTAACAACAAATTGGACAGCCTTCACAATGTGGTCATGGACTAGTTAGGGCATCAATGAAAGTCCTACTAGCCCTCACAAATCAGTTGCAACATCCCTCCCAAGGCTACAGTCATCCTTCTCCAGCACTCCTAAACCCCTTGTTGGCTTGTCATACCCCAGTAGTCACAACCAGGCCTTACGCCCTCCTTGTTGGCCTTATCGTAGACTTGTAGGTGTATAAGGGACTGCAGTTTGCTACAACAAGCATGTCCCTTGCTGCGTTGGCACTTTCCAAGGGATCTAACCACATGAAACAACTCCTCATGCCTTCGGCCCTCAAACACAACCTGCGACATCCAAGATAGCCTCTTGGCCTCCATCTAAGTGACCCAAAAACAAACCACTTCTCCAGCACTTAACTCGGCCTCCAACAAGGAACTCAGGCCTCCTCCACGCTGTCTTAGAGCCTCCCTCTCTTGTTGCGGCTAGGGCAATTTCTCAGCTTTCATTACCACTGCTATTAGGGCTTCTTATAGGATATTTACAAAGACCCGTTTTCCTTTAAGGGCTCCTCTACCCAACATGAAAGGATCCTACATAATGTTGCATAAAACCTTCAATTTAGTGCAGCATAGAGGCTTCTAGCGACTGTGGTTAGGTGACATCTCCTTGCTGCGTGGACAGGTCTCCTCTACTCATAAACTCCCTTTACATCTGCGGCTACGGCATTCTGCCTTCATAACTTCGTTTAGAGCATCATTAGGCCAAGAGTTAGGGCTTCTTCATACCAGCGTTTAGCCTTCTCCATGATATTGTAGAGCCTTCTTCATGATAAAACTAAGGCTTCTTCCATGGTTGCATTAGGCTTCTCCATTAGGGCAACATTGTCTCTTAGGATCTCTCCTCCCACCAAAACCCAAAGACAAGTGGAGAGGAAGAGATCAGAAGAGTGTGTGTGCAAATGACTAGCAAGCCACCTCTTTTTATACTAAAACATTGAGCACAAGTGGGGGCAATTTGGTTGTTGACCGACCTTGACGAATTGTCCCATAACACAAATAAATTCATATCTCCATGAATACATGTCGGAATCGGATGATCTTTAAATCAATTCTACACCTCTAGACAAGAGGAACTCAAGAAAAATATGAGTTTCCATAAATAAGATGACCACATGGAGTTTGGCTCTAGTTGCCAATTTTAACAGTCCCTCTTAACTAGGGAGAACCCTGTCAGCTAATCCATATGCCAGACTGTACTATCTCTGCCATCAATGCCCTGCACTACTCTGCTCTGCTCTACTGAACTAAGAAGGAGAAGTGATCGAAAATGTATCATACCATCCTCTACTGACCCGAAGTCAATCCCATATAAAAGAGTGTCTCATACCACTCTTACTGATCCGAAATCAGTTCCAAATAAAGAGAGTGTATCATACCACTCTTACCGATCCAAAATCAGTTCCAAAAGAGAGTGAGTTATATCACTCTTACTAACCCGAAGTCAATTCCAATTGATCCTAGATCAATATCATCCTAGCATATGGAGTACAGTAGTAACATGATGTGTCCATCAGTACTACTATGGTCCCTATCCTCATTTCCCTACTCATTGGCCAGATGAGAGGTACTTTCCATGAGTCCCAGACTACATTGGGTAGGATGTCTCAGCAAGAGAACAATGAACCATTCATCCTACCTACATGTCGCCAAGGGTAACCCAGGGGAAGGTTGAACCACTCACCCTGTACACAAAAAATCACTAGCGGAAGTCTGAACCACTCACCCTATGATTGTGTCTCGGCAGGAGAAGGATGAACCACTCATCCTGCCTACATAGCAGACCATTAGGGGAAGGCTGAACCACTCACCCTATGGTTGCTCATCGCTCCAAGGTGGTACTCCCAAGCCCTCCAGAGGTCCCAGAGCTCAATGTCCATATCATACAGGACCCTTAGGAGAGAGTCTCTCCACGACTCCTAGTCATTCTCGAAAAGTCAAGAATTTGACCTTTCTCAGGGGCTTCGACAGAATATCGGCGACTTGGACATTAGTCCCAATGCGATGGAGCCTTCTTGCTCCTCGATGCACCATATCCCAGATAAAGTGGTACCTGATGTCTATATGCTTAGTGCGATCATAAAACACGGGATTCCTTAACAATCGAATCCCCCTCTGGTTGTCACAGAAGATCACGATGATATCCAAAATGTGTCCAAACAACTCACTGAAGAACTTCCACAACCAGACAGCTTTGCATGAGGTCATACTCACATCTATGTATCCGGCCTCAGCGGTGCTCAAAACAATTGTCTTGTGCTTCCTGCTCATCTAGGATATCAAAGCAGAACCCAGGGAGAACCAGCACCCAAAAGTTTTCTTTCGATCCTCCACACTGCCTGCTTAATTAGCATCAAAATAATCATGTAGCTTCATATTTCCAGTAGTGTATCTCAATCCATAAGAGATTGTGCCCCGAAGATAGCTCAGAAGATTCTTGGTACCAATCCAGTGAGGCTCAACCATATATGAGCCCAACATGCTAACTGCAAAACATATATCTGGACAGGAGTTCACCGAAAACATCAATGCGAATTAGTTTATGAAACTCAGAGGCATTTCCCAAATCAAGTCCAGCATCACTACCACATAACTTCTGAAAGTTAAGCTTGATCGAGGTAGTCACATTCTTACAGTTTATCATTCCAAATCCGGAATCCAACTCCCTCTTACTTTTGCAAATGAGAGGGTCTGCACCTGTCAAAAAGGGATCGTCCACATAAGTTACCAGTATGAGAGGTCTATCATCCACAACCTTCAAGCAATGGTTTGGATCAGCTTCACTCCTAGTGAATCTCCACTTCATCAGATAGTTGTTTATCCTTTCATACCAAACCTGGGTTGCTTGCCATAGAGGGTTTTCTTCCACTTGCATACATGCGATTCTTGATCATGAATCTCAAATCCCTCGGGTTGTTCCAAATTTGTGGACTTGCTACATGAGGGGAATGATCCCCTTGTAAGTTTTCCTTTGGGACATCTCGAACATGTACCTCCATGCTCTTCTTGAATTCAGGCATCCCTGTCACCATCTGTCTCACGTTAGGTAGGGCCCCAGAATGAGCAGACCTCTGGTGTTATAAAAGAGATGTGTCAACCGACATGGTCCCTAATGGACTTCTTGCAACTTGATACAAATTGCCAACCCTGAACTCAAAAGCATCTTTAAAAATTCCTTACCCACATACATACCTTTCCATTAATGAATGCCACCATGAAACCTTTGACTTCCATTGCCGAAATGAACACCAGGTTCTTCTTGAGATCTGGTACATAAAGAACTTCTTGTAAATGAATCGTGCTACCCTTATTCAATTGAAGAGTAGCATTCCCTACACCCTTTCCGAAATAGGTGACATTGATTGCTTCCTTCTCTATCAAATTAGAGAGAGTTTGCTTCTATTCGACGAAGTGCCTTGAAGCACTAATATCAATAAGCCAGATTCCCAAAGAGTCTAGAGGAGAAGTAGGGGAGAGGGCCAATATAAGATAATACTTCTTTAGCTTATCAGAAACAACATTTGATTCTTCATACCTAGAGATCCTTGCCTTCTTTGAAGAATCGGCCATTTCCTTGATGACCTGAATTCCTTTTCTCCATTGCACCTGTCATTCCTTCAATCATGGAAGATGCCCTCGGAATGATTGTTATCATCATCAAGTGATGTGTCCCTTCTATTCAGACAGTCCTTCACATAATGGCCAAACTTATTGCAAGCAAGGCATCTGCCTTTCCTTCTACCCTTAGATTCGGATTTCCCATTGAAGTGATCTTTAGGTAGGCCATCGGATGCTTCTACTGCGCCACTCGGATAATATTCTCTGCTTCGACTTCACCCTTGGTGAATTTGAAGTGGGAATCTGCCTTTCCTTCTACCCTTAGATTCGGATTTCCCATTGAAGTGATCTTTAAGTAGGCCATCGGATGCTTCTACTGCGCCACTCGGATAATATTCTCTGCTTCGACTTCACCCTTGGTGAATTTGAAGTGGGATGAGGAACCCATTGAGCCTTTTGTCCTTTCCAACTGTCTTCAGTGATTTCTCTTTCACTTTTGCTTGGGCTTTGTCTTCACCTCAGCTCTGATACCATTTCAATTTTAGGTATGTTCTATGCTGAGCGCAATTTACTTCAATATTTCACATTAACTCAATATCAATTCCAGATTAGTAATCACATTTAGCATGATAGTAAAATGTAGATAGAACATAAACATAAATCGCAAAAGACAAGAGAACACAAGATGTGGTGACAGCCAGAGACAAACCCCAATGTGGGGAAACCCTTGATCAATTCTTCTTATGTTCTTCAATAGTTCAGCCGAGAGAGAGATAGTACATACACATCAGAAGTCAACACTTTGACTTGTCATAACAATAGCAAAGATATTCACTAAGAAGATGAACACATGAGGTAGTTGATCTGAACTCAGGTGAAGGCATAATGCTTCAACTGATCCTCCAAGGTGACTCCATCACCATGTTGCACCTCACCGTGCTGTACCTCATTGTGTTGCACCCAATCATCATGTTGGACCTCATTAGTATGTTGCGCTCATCATACTGTTGCACCTTATCATCATGATGCACCTCACTGTGCTGCATCATCATGTTGCACCTCATTGTGCCCATCATGTTGCATCTCATTGCAGCATTCATCATCATTGTGTTGCACTTTGTTACACTCGCACTACACACATCATGCTATGTTACACTTCATCACTATGCCCATCATCATGTAGCAGCATTCAACATCATGTTGCACCTTATTACAATGTTGTCACATCTTATCATATCATGCTATTGCACTACCTTAGTTCACTTTTAAGGGATTCTCTGTTTGTTGCATTGTTGGACGACATTCTAACAGTGGATTGGACAGCCTTCACAATGTGGTCATGGACTGGTTAGGGAATCAATGACAATCCTACTAGCCCTCACAAATTAGTTGCAACATGCCTCCCAAGGCTACAGTCATCCTTCTCCAACACTCCTAAACCCAATGTTGGCTTGTCATACCCCAACAGTCACAACCAGGCCTTATGCCCTCCTTGTTGGCCTTAACGTAGACCTGTAGGTGTATAAGGGACTGTGGCTTGCTACAACAAGCCTGTCCCTTGCTACGATGGCCCTTTCCAAGGGATCTAACCCCATGAAACAATTCCTCATGCCTTTAGCCCTCAAGAACAACCTACGACATCCAAGACAGCCTCTTGGCCTCCATCAAAGTGACCCAAAAACAAACCACTGCTCCAGCAGTTAACTCGGCCTCCAACAAGGAACTCAAGCCTCCTCCACACTATCTTAGAGCCTCCCTCTCTTGTTGCGGCTAGGGAAATTTCTGAGATTTCATTATGACTGCTATTAGGGTTGCTTGTAGGATCTTTACAAGGATCCTTTTTCCTTTAAGGGCTCCTCTGCATAGCATGAAAGGATCCTACATAATGTTGCATAGAAACTTCATTTTACGGCAGCATAGAGGCTTCTAGTGACTATGATTAGGTGACATCTCCTTTCTGCGTGGACAAGTCTCCTCTGTTGCATAAACTCCCTTTAGATCTGCGGCTAGGGAATTCCGCCTTCATGACTGCGTTTATGGCATCATTAGGCCAACGGTTAGGGCTTCTTCATACCAGCATTTAGCCTTCTCCATGATAACACTAAGGCTTCTCCATTAGGGCAACGTTGTTTCTTAGGATCTCTCCTCCGACCAAAACCCAAAGACAAGTGGAGTGGAAGAGATAAGAAGAGTATGTGTGCAAATGACTAGCAAGCCACCTATTTTTATACTAAAATGTTGAGGACAAGTGGGGGCAATTTGGTTGCTGGCCGACCTTGCCGAATTCTCCCATAACACAAATAAATTCATATATCCATGAATACATGTCGGAATTGGATGATCTTTAGATCAATCCTACACCTCTCAACGAGAGGAATCCAAGAAAAATATGAGTTGCCATAAATAAGATGACCCACATGGAGTTTGGCTCTAGTTGTCAATTTTAACAAAGAGAGGCTGCAAGGATGAGGGCCAAGAAAGAAATCCCTCGAGGCTGAGAGCTGGAGATGGCCAGTGCAGGGAAGGAGGCTGAGAGGGAGCTTAGGGCCAACGGACTTGAGGATGAGGGCCGAGGAGGTAGGGGACCCAGGGCTAAGGGAGGAAAGGAGGCTAGGGCTGAGGGGATAAGGGAGATGAGGGAGGTCGTGAGCTAAGATGACAGGATAGAGGAGAAGGAAGGGAGCTTGGAGATATAAGGAGGTGAGGTTCGAGAGGAAAGAAAGGAGGCCGAGAGTTGGAGATGGCCAGCGCAGGGCCTCTAGGCCCAAAAAAAAAATTGCCCACAATCTTTTGCAAGATTTACAGAACCCGGATTGAAATTTTACGAGTTTCCTTTCTGAAAATTTTTTTGATCTGCAAATAAAATGGAGATCGGATCTTGCCCTCCAGAGCCTAGATCTGTCTCCAAAATCCACAAAAATCATCGACAATCTTTAGATTTGTTCCTGCATAAACAAAAGATAGAAAACCCCAAAATATGTATATACAAAAATATGAAATACTCAAAACGCCAGTGAATTACAAAAATTTGAAATTTACAAATCTACAATAATATTCTACATATCTAGCATATTCTACATATCTAGCAGATCTGAGAAGTATGAGTCCAACTTCGCTCCTAGATCTGCAGACCAAAGCCCTCTATTAGCCAAATCTAAACAATTTTGCACTAATTTATAAATACACTGGAAATTTTTAAAAAGGCACAAACCCAAAAAAACCCTGCAAATAAAATATTTTGTAAGATGACTTCAAGAACTAAAAACAGTAGGCTCTTCAGATTATGTAATGTGAGAGTCAGTTGGTCCAGCTGAGAACTTCCCCAAACGCCCAAATGTTGAATAATAACTTTTGCACACTTAGATCTGATTGTTAGATTAATAGAGATTCAAAATAATCATATAATCATTAAGAAATAGAGATACCTACTAGTTCTATCAAATCAAAATGATATTTTAAAAACCCAGAAATTTGTGCAAGATACTTGTGCACAAATCAATCCTCAAAGGCTATTATCCAACAAATACAAATAAAAGCAGCAGAGTATTAAGAGCAATATTACCACATAAATATGAAAGAAGAACATCGTAGTCTAAAACCCCAAAGCCTTTGTGTTTTATTAACCAGAAAAACATTACAAGAGCTTTTCAAAGCAAGTAGATGATTCAATGATCGAATCCAAATAATGGAGAGAGACCTCTAATTTATAGATAAATTCTCCAACAGCTAGATGGCTTGATTCCGGTCAAAATAATCTCGATTGTTGATGAAGATCAGATGATCTTTTAATCATCACCGTCGAAATTAAGTTACTTTTTTGAGGAAAATCGAATTTCACTTTTAATTTCTTTTTAATTAACTCAAAAATGATTATTTTGAGTTAATTACCTCAAAAAATTGACTTTGACTAACTACTAAGTCCAAAATATCTTGAAATTTTCAATGTTCCCTTGGTTGGAGACCTCCAAAAATTATAAACTTTAAATCCCACGAATTTTAAAAGTTGGATAATTTAATTTTTCCTAGAACCTAAATTAATTGAATTTCTGGCTTAACATTTTTTAATTTATTTTAGCCAGAAATTTTAATTAATTGATTCATGAGGGGATTAAGTATTTTTCCAACCCTCTAATACTATAGCATTATAGCTAAAACATTATTTACATGAAATATTACATTCTAACCCATGAAAAAGGAACACCTGTTCGTTATAGACCCTCTATAAGTTACCCATTTTTGCGACTCAAAATATGATCTAGTAGACTAAGTGACTTGTAATAAAATAATCTAACCAAATAGCTATTGGGGTGAAGCTAGAGGGAAAAACTCCACCGATCATTTATGTTTAAAAACACACAAGAATCGGTCAGACGAAAAACCTCTTAGAATAGAATAATCATCAGAAAAATAAATTTACCTAGGTTGTCACATAGATTTGTCTTACTAGGATCATTTACATTACAAAACGCACAATGGGTTTACAAAACTCCAGTTTACATAGAGCTAATAATGATCAATCAGTGGATCATCTGAGTGTGCACGCATGATGGAAATCCTTGCGTGGAAAAATGTACAACTATGGGGTAGTTAACCTGGAGTGGTCAATAGGTCTTACATATTACAATGACTCAATTGACTCCTAGACTTTATGACAAAGCCCTAAAAGCATTCAATGGTTGCTTGACATATAAATAAAATGACCTTGAGCATGAAGCCCATGCTTCAAAATAATAATAATAATAAATAAATAAATAAATTATCTTTTCATCAAATACATAAAATCATGATTATAATAGACATTATGAAGACCGAACCTAGTTACACTTTTCAACGCTCCCTCTTAACTAGGGAGATATTCATAATCCATACAAGGTACTTGGGTATTCTCATACTGAAGAATTCTCAAATGAAGAGCCGGAATGGTAATCCATTTCATAAGCTATTGTTTCTAGCTTATCTTAGTGCATCTTATCATACCAACCAACATTGTCATATAGCAAGGTCTTGACTAATAGCTCTATTTCTCCACAAGAATAGAGCACAATGTTGGGGAGACAATAATTTATAGACACCTTTATCATTGTCTCTCAAGGCACATACCCCATTTGAATGTTCACAAGGTATGTCCTTCTAGGACCATTTCCATCTTGGATTAACACATCCTCATGGAATTTCCTCTTCGACTACTCTTGCCTATTGGATGCCCTACCTCATCCTCAAAGAGTATCGAAATCAATCTCAGATGCTTACCCAATTGTCCATTCTTTCTTTATCACACGAAGACAAGAATGATGTGTCTATCTCTCCCTCTCAACTAGGGAGGATCAACTCATTCCTATAAAAGGAATATACCCAAGCTCCCTCTTAACAAGGGACTTGTCATCAATAGCATCTCTCTTCGATGGAGATCATGATCCTATCAACTGCCTATAGTGCTCCTTTCCGCATCGTGTCATTAACTTCAACTTCTTCATTATGGAACCTTCTTCTTCTTCATAGGGCATCAACCATCTTCTTCATCACTTGCCTTCAACGAAACATCATGTTGAACCAATGGTCATGTCATCCTTCTCTTCATCAGAAGATGATATTCTAGTCCACATCTGGCTATCCTTTATACAACTACCTCTTACAAATCATTCATTCATTCATGATCTTCCATCCACTCTCATGACTGTTAGTCATAGGTGAGTTTTACAACCTTCCTCTGGTAGCCTTGTTTCAACCCAACTAGATGATTTCAAAAATCAAAATGAACATTAAATCAAAGTTACCTCTTTATGATGGCCTTTTGTCATGACATACGCTTCCTGCATCAACATCCTTTTGTGTACCATATGAATCCATCTACAAGGCATATATTACCAAAGTCCTCCTTTTCCAACATATCAAGGTCTTCATATCTTCTGGAGATGTCATAGCTAATCCTTTCTAGTTACCAGATGTTGATTATTTATCTTATCTTACGTGACAATAGATGCATCTTCTCATGAACTCTTTTTTCACATTTTCTTCACTTATTCCTTCCTCAAGATCTTTCATAGTTCCTTCATCATAGGATCCACAGTGGCTAACCACCTCATATGAGGTCATATTATGTTGATTTCACCATGTCGATATGTACAAGAGTTCTAGGAACATCAACAACATGCCTTCATCCATCATTCTAATGGAAAATTTTCTTCTTCTTTCATCATGCTCATGAGATAGAGCATTTTAACCCATACCATCTGTAACCATATGATGACATGACTTTATCTATTTATTACCAAATATATACATACCTTTTCCTTCTTTTGGTCATCCAGACTTCCTTTGGTAGCTTTCATTCCTTGCTTGAAGATAAGAGTACTTCAACCAACTTGACATACTGCACAACTTTGTCATCATACCTTCATCCTTCTTAACCAACGGATCCCACATAAGGTGGAATGTAGATTATCAAAGAGATGCTTCTTCTAAGTAGAGGTGAACCTTTTAATGAAGATTCCAATGGAGGATCTTGATGATCCTCATTCTACAAAGGCTCCTTCCTAATGATGATGATATATGATGATTTCTTTATCTTCTATCTTGCTAGATGACTTTCCTCCAACCATATGCTGCTACTTCAGTTGTCCTTATATGCTTCCAATGGAGATGTCATTTCTATCATGATGACTGTTGTAACCATGTAGACTTTCTACAACTATCCTTCCATGCTTCTATGATGATATCATCTCTATCTTGCTACAATGCATCCTATCATACTTGAGATGCTTTCCCTTTTTACTTGCTAACTTCTATGCACTTGAACAATAGGCTTGAGTGAGTGACCTTCTAATAGTGGAGGTCTATCACTTCTTCTTTCTTTGACTTATTATTTTCGAGTTCTTCTTCTTCTTCTTCAGTGACATGGGCTTCATTTATTTCCTTTCTCTTCTAATTGTTCTTCTTGAGTCTAAGACAATTCCTTTTGAAATGCCCATATTCATCACATTCATAGCATTGGATCTTTGACATATCCATTCTCTTTTGAAACTTCTTTTGAGGCCCAAGCTTTCCAAATTTCCCTTTCTTCCTTGCCATAGCTCCAAATGCTTGGGTTTGTTCATTTGACCCAACATCATTCTTCGACTTTAATCTAGATTCTTCAATCTTGCATAATGACCATAGATCGTTGAATGGAGTTGTTTCCTTCTTCCCATAGGTGCTTGACACGAAGTTGCCCCATTCATTAGGTATTGCATTTAGCACAATGGTGGTCATCTCTCGATCAGACATTACTTTTTCAAGTTCTTCTAGTTGGTCTTTAATTTCATATACCTTCATGAAATATAAAGTTATCCCTTCTTCCTTGTAGATTTTCATCTTGTATAGTTCGGTTCTTAAAGATATGATTTCTCCTGCAGTGCTTACAGAAAACAACTCCACCAATTTGTCATAGATCTCCTTCATTGTCTTCAACTTTGCAACATAAGGGATGAGAGAATCCTTGATTGACTCTATGAGGATTCTATGTGTTGGGAAATCCAAGGAGATGGCAATTAAATGATTTCCCTTATTATGACATGAAGTTATTAACTTGTGAAGTTTTCATTATTAGTATTAGATCTCTTAATTAGCTTTTCTTATCATCAAGATTAATACCAAGCAACAAATAGAAGAGAACACAAGATATAGGCACGCTTCCAGGGAAAAACCCCCCTCTAGGGGAAAATCCAGTCACAAATTCTTCTTTAAGTAGATTCAAAAGATGAGACGACCACTACCCTTACAATCTAGACTCGAGACCACCTCCATCAAGTCACCCTTCTTCCTTTCACTGTGTTAGCATCAAATACTTGCCATTGAGTTCTCACTAAGACATCATCACTGCAATACCACTTAAATCTTCTTACTGTGATGACACTAAAACATTCTTACTGTAGTGTCACTGAACCTTCCTCATTGTGGTCGCATCGAACCTTCATCATTGTAGTTGCACCAAACTTTAGTAGCACCCAAATATAAGTAGCACCAAGTCACCAAAATTGAGGTTGCTTTGGAAGCATCTAACCATGGCAACATCGAACATGTAGTAGCACCAAGATAAGGTTACTATGGAAACACTGAAAACATGAAGGCTCTTGTAATGCCACTGAACCATTATTTCTAAGATCACCACAATCTTCCTGTGAAATCCGAGCCTCTATTTCACCAAAAATATTCCCTCTCTAAATTGTTGTCCGAACTTCTCACTATGATTGCATTGAAATTACTTTTGTGATGAACGAATTTGATTTCAAATATAATCCGAACTTGTGCTTCTGTGTGTAATGCTAGTTACTTAGGCTTGTATCTATAGTAGTTTCTCCTTGTAATAGGCCGACATCACATCATGAATAGTTGTGTCATTATTTTAGGTGAGGCTGACATGATCATACTTGAATGTAGCCGACTTGATGATGATCCATTTGAAGTAAACAGACTTGATGGAGGAGCCTTTGACTAATAAACAAATTCACTTTGACCCAAATAAATAATCCTACAGCCTACAATGGAGGCTTGACCTATAACAATTGACCCAAGCATCAAACCCATGCTTTAATAAGTCAATTAAATCAATAATAAAAATTCTTTTTCCTTTTCTTTTCACAAATAAATTACATTTTAACTTCAAGTACAATTATGAAGACCGAACCTAGTTACATTTTCCAACACTCCCTCTTAACTAGGGAGGTATTCATATTTACATAAAACCAAAGAGGTACATGGAAGACCTCAAACCACATCATCTATGAAGAAGTTTAGGCACCGCAATGCTATGGACTAGAATACTGACCAGGGCAATCTATCCATTGGTCTCTCAACACTTTAGGCACCGCAATGCCACAGACTAGATTCCTGACCAAGGCAATCTATCCGGGTAGAATTAAGATGGACTCAAGGTTTCAACCTCTCTAGTTACCATCAGGCTTACTTGCTAACCATCAACTCTGAGATCCAGGTGTGTGCCAGAGCTCAATGACCAATGCCACCGTCCCAACTTTGGGACCTAGACATCAACACAGTGTCGGCACTATGTCCTCCCAGGCAATGCTTCACTCACAAAGCCTTGACACCCCTTGATCCCGCAAATCAAGAATAACAAATCTCTCCCGATCAAACTAATCGTTAACTAGCATGCTATCAAAACCTTCGAGAGACTTTCCCAATCAATAATATACTTTCACATGTACATAATCACATACAAACCCCCGGGGTCTTCCTGACAACTTGATGTTGCTTCTCAACTTTTCATAGTAGGGCCATCAACCGAATCTTTGACAGAGGATTCCTCAATCATACATTTATCCTTTCCTACTTCATATGCACCAACATATTCTTCAATCGAATCCTACTTTCCTTCTTTCAACAACACCTGAAAATGCATTCTCTAATTTCCTTCTCTCACTTATGGCACTCACTAAAACTTACGGTTGTTAGTCCTGGTCTAGTGCATGACACATGAAGTAGAGAATCATATATGTCACTCCCTCTTAAACAGAGAGGAACTAATTATTCTTGTACAAGGAGATTCCTTTCATTCAAGCTCCCTCTTAACCTAGGGAGATTTCATCCAAACTCCATCTTAACCGTGAAAATTTCTAAACTGAAATTCTATTCCAACAACTGATTTATTTCACCTACTTATTCTTCACAATAAGTTATTTACGAAATCCCTTCAGCAAATATTAAAATAAATTCTACTACAATTATCACATAATTGCACAGAGAAAATACATGCACAAGAACCAATCACATCAACACAGTTGTTTTTTTGACAATTGTCCCCAGAAAAACCCAATGCAGGAAAATCGGTGCAGCAGATGAGGGTTTTATTAATCTTCAGCAGCAATCACTTTTACAAGGAATGAGATTACAGAGAAACGGAAAGAAAACCCCTGGGACTTTCCCTTTGAATCTTTTTGACACTTTGGAGACCCTTCTCCCACTCCTGCATCACCTCTGTGTGGCTCAATGTGGCTTTGAGTGTCTCTGCGTCCCTCTGCATCAGCCTGCGTGAGGGCTACGTCTCTCCTCTGGACTGCGTCTCTCTCTGCATTGTCTCTCACAATCCCTGCGTCACCTCCTCAGTCACTGACTGCTATTGATGTCCTCCTCTTCCTCCACCCTGCAACTCTTCCTTTGAAATCGATCTCTTTCTCTTGAGAATCAATTTTCCTTGAGACACTGAGTATTTGCTGGTGTGTCTCCAAATGATCCTCAAGTCTTCTCTTATACTTTTCTTGTTGATGAATCAGCAACCAAAATTAAGTCATTAATCAACGGCTAAGATTAAAACATACTTGATCCTCGTCTTTTAGAAGCTTCTCACCCTTATCTTTATTAATACCCATTAATATTTTTATTTTCCTAAGTTTAGACTTAGGAACCCATTAAAAATATTAATTATTTTAATAACTCCTCATCCGGGTGGAATTTCTCAAAACGATTTCTGGGTCTTGGAGATCTCATGTGCCTTAGCCTCTCCTCCAAATTTCAAGGCCAGAGCACATTTGATGTTACCAGAAATCAACATTAACTTAGGGAGTCCTACTCCTTTACGACATTGGAGAATCTTTCATGACTTCCATCATTCTTATCAGAGCATTCATATATCATCCTTATCGCATCAATTTTACTTACGATCATATTCACCAACTTGAAGATGATGTACCTGCACAACTTAGATAGCAAGTGCAACCAAAATTATAGAAGCATGAAGTTAGCCATATCAAAATCTTATAACAACAAAAGCATTTAGACTTTACAAACATAATCAACAAGAGATTGCACTTCAACTTCTTGCCCAAGTTTAGTTACAAACCCTAAATCACATTCATAGCTCATCAAAATTTCAAACTCATTATTCTAGTGTTCCAATATTCTTTCAACAAGTTCCTTCATATAGCAACCCCTAGAAACAAATCAAATCAATGAATCTAACAGCTTTTAGAGTTCATATGTTAGACTCCTCACTAAGATTTCATACATATCCTAGATTTCATACATGAACTTCAACAATCAAAAACAATCACAGCTTAATCGACATCATGACTAGTATCTACTAGAGTTTGATGTAAACCCTAGATTTCCATTTACAAATTCTTCGTGATCACTATATAAACTCATAGATTCCAGATTGTTATATCACACATACTAGAGAATTTAACTACTACTAGGGTTTAGCTATAAAACCCTAGATTTACCAAACAACATCATCCTAGAACATCAAACCTTGACTAGGGCTTGTTTCCAAACCCTAAGACTCATGACCATTAACACTTAGGTCAACACATATATCTAGGAATTCATCAACGTATCATAAGCACATCATATGTTAGGCAATATTAATATGTTAGACATTTACCGACCTAGAACAGGCTAGGGTTTCAATCAAATTGACACATACCTAGGGTTTCATTCCTAGGACTTTAAATACATAACAAGGGCTTTGCTTATAGACTCATCCAAACCCTAAGGAGCTAGGGTTTCAATTCATTAAAAACTCTACTTCGGGATTTCAGACAACATTATTTCAACCCTAACAAGTTAGGGTCTTCATACTCATATCAAGACCCCAAACACGACATTATCAACAAAAACTTCAAATACCATTTCTTAATAACCCTGAGCAATTTTAGGGTTTCAGACATTAACATTAGCATACCCTTAGGTTAGGGTTTTTTGAGAACTCATCTAGGGTTCTATAAAGTCAATTAAGAATATGAGGGTAGATTTAGCAAAAGATGAATCACCCTAAACAAGAATCTTTATGATTCAAGATAGCTAGACATAACGATGTTAGTAATGTAATGCAAACTTCAAAATAGGATGATTATACCTTTAAGAGAATCTTGTAAGGAGTATAGTTTGAGACATACCTAGAGATATTTCTTGGCAAACCTGATAAGGATTCCTCTAAGTGTTAAGCCATCATCTTTTATAACTGTAGTACATACTTACAAGCACGACATGTGATACCAAGGACATAATTTAATTTCTTAAGTTAGATCTTCTACATAATCATGGAGGAGGGAATCTTTCAAACATCAATGGGACCTTTTATTTGACATCCTAGATTACATGTAAACCCTAAAAGATAAGGATGTAAGTTATCTAGGGATTACAATCTTTATCCTAGTCTAACTATAAGCAAGAATCATTTAATATTAGAAGAACATACGTACCTTGTGATTACATACCTCTAAATTGGTAACTTATTAGACTTGTTGTAGTACCAATACTTACTTAGATGCTTAAAGAGTCCTTTCTTCAAGCTATAATTCCTTGGACTGTCAATTTCATTTTCCATAGGACAGGCTTCGGATTCTTTATGCCATGACACAGTTCATTAAGGTGGCCTTATACTTTGGTTCTTCGTTCCTGTGATGACTAATTTTTCTTCATTGTGATAATAACGAATTGAGGTAGCACCGAACTGAGGGAGAATAATATCGAATGTTGAAGTATAATAGCAAACCGTGAGAGCATGGGAGAATAACAACAAAATGTGGAAGCATAGAGATCATCTTTCCACCCTATCCGAGCTCCCTGTAATGACAACGAAACATTTGATTTATTCGAACTAGTTATCTCTATTATTCTTCTTCACGAGATTAGATCATTTCAATGGCACCAAGTCTGAGATCTTGTCACTGTACAAGCATCATGACACTTCTCCTTTTGTAGTTGCACCGAATTGAAGAGAACATTAATCAATCTGAAATCCTCCACTGTAACAATATTGAAATGTATTCACTGAAATTATACTGAATATCGTTACTCATTTTTTGAAGTGCCCGAATTGTCTAACCATGCATTTCAAGATGCTTTTGAATTCCTTTAGACTTGATCAAATGCACCCAAGTGATCTTCAAACTGCCTTTTGACCATAGCTCTAATACCATGTTGGAAAATCCAAGGAGCTGGTAGTTAAACAAATTCCCTTATTATGACATTAACTAGTGATGTTTTCATTATTAGTATTAGATCTCTTAATTATCTTTTTTTATCATCAAGATTAATGCCAAGCAACAAATAGAAGAGAACACAAGATATATGCACGTTGCCAGGGCAAACCCCCCTCGAGAGGAAAACCCAGTCACAAATTCTTCCTCTAGTAGATTCAAAAGATGAGACGACCACTACCATTACAATCTAGACTCGAGACTACCTCCATCAAGTCACCCTTCTTCCTTTCACTGTGTTAGCATCGAATACTTGCCATTGAGTTCTCACTTAGACAACATCATTGCAATACCACTTAGATCTTCTTACTATGATGACACGGAAGCATTTGTCCTGTAGTGTCACCGAACCTTCCTCATTGTGGTGGCATTGAACCTTTATCACTGTAGTTGCACCGAACTATAGTTGCATTGAACTGTAGTAGCACCCAAATTGTGAGAACTGTAAGTAGCGTCGAGGCACCAGAATTGACATTACTGTGGAAGCATCTAACTATGGCAATATCGAACCTGTAGTAGCACCAAGATAAGGTTACTGTGGAAACAATGAAAACATCAAGACTCTTGTAATGCCACCGAACCATTATTTCTAAGATCACCGCAATCTTCCTGTGAAATTCGAGCCTCTGTTGTATCACCAAAAATATTCCCTCTCTGAATTGTTGTCCGAACTTCTCACTGTGATTGCACCGAAATTACTTCTATGATGACTGAATTTGATTTCAGATATAATTTGAACTTGTGCTTCTGTGTGTAATGCGAGTTACTTAGGCTTGTATATATAGTAGTTTCTCCTTGTAATAGGCCGACATGACATCATGAATAGTTGTGTCATTATTTTAGGAGAGGCCAACATGATCATACTTGAATGTAGCCAACTTGATGATGATCCATTTGAAGTAGACAGAAGGAGACTTGATGGAGGAGTCTTTGACTAATAAACAAATGGACTTTAACCCAAATAAATAATCCTAAAGCCTACAATGGAGGCTTGACCTACAACAATTGACCCAAGCATGAAACCCATGCTTTAACAAGTCAATTAAATCAATAATAAAAATTCCTTTTTCTTTTCTTTTGACAAATAAATTACATTTTGACTTCGAGTACAATTATGGAGACCGAACCTAGTTACATTTTCCAACACTTGTGCCCTTATTTCTCCTTTCATGTACTTTGACAATGCTTGGGATTGCTCTTGTGATGGTTTGGAAATGGAGCCCTTTACATATTCAATAACTTCATTCTGCATGAGAATTAAATCAATTCTCTTCTTCCATGCAAGGTAGTTTGAGGTCCCAACCAATTTATTCCTTTCCTTGCAGAATGAATTCTTTTGATTTGAGGATTGAGGCATAAAAATATAGAATACTTAGTTGTCAAGTGAAGATTCTTGTTTGATGATGATATCTTCAACTTGATCCCTTCTAGATGATGTTGACAATTGAAGATACCTTCTTGAGGATGACGGCTTCCTTAATGATGTCTTCCTTCTTCAAAGATGACAATACTTCTTTTTCTAGATGATAAGAGATGTCTTTCTTCAAGTATGTTTGAGATGAGACCCTTTCTTCAATGAGAGGGAGATTACCATTATTTCTTTGATGATGATGGCAATTCTTCTTCTTGCTTCCTTTGAATGTAGAAAAGTAGAATGTGTAGAATCCTTCTTTGAATGGAGGTAGGGTCTTTGAGGTCTTCTTCTTCTTCTTGTGATGATGTGATCCTTGTCCTTGTGATGTGATAGGTACTTCTCCTTGATGCTCTTTGTATTTGGTGTCCTTGATTGCTTCTTAGTCCTCCTTGACTATCCTTGATGATATCTTATGCTCGGATCTTATTTATACTTCTTTAATTGGATGATCTTCAAGCTACCTCTTCGTCTCAATGTAGTCATCTTAGCTCTGATATCATGTTGAAAAATCTAGGGGCAACTAGATTAGATGATTTCTCTTACTTTAATAATTGTTTGTGATGTTCTTTTAATTAAATTCATTAGCTTCTTCTTTTACTTGATTATTATTGTGTTCTTTATCATCAAACAACTACCAAACAATGAAGATCAATGAGACAAGAAGACACAAAATGTAGGTTGTAAGCCGGGACCAAAACCTCTCCTCCTGAGAGGAAAACCCACAAGAATTCTTCTCTTCTTATGGAATGTTCAAATGACAAATTCCAAGACCTAAAACGCTTGACAAAAACCCCTCCAAGATCATGTCAACCTTCCTTCTTTTTCCTTATACAGCTTGTTGAAATATGTAACTAGGTTCGGTCTTCATAATGACATATGTAATCATGATTTTATATATTTCATGTAAAGAGAAAAATAAATTTATTATTGTTGACCTTGAGGCATTGGTTTCATGCTCAAGGAAATTTATTTTTAGGTCAAGCTCCCATTGTGAGCTCATAGGGCTTGTCATTGAGTCTGCAAGTCATTAAAGTCATTGTCATGTATGAAAGACTCATTTAGGCATGTTACATATTGTAAGAAGAATTTATTTGACTCAAAGAACTCTCCAAGACCAAGTCATAGTGCAAAACACAAGTCAGCCTTCTCAAGCATCAAGTCGGCCTAGAGACAGCTTCGAGTTAGCCTAGAAACATGGATGAGGAAGTCTATATATAGGATGACTCAACCTCATTTTATAATCATCAATCAAGATCACAGAAGTTCGATCATCAAGACAAGAAATGGCCTCACATCAAGCGAAGAGGAAGAGGATAAGAGTAGGGATAAAATAGCAGTCTTTCAGATATGTTTTAGGCTCATTTCCTCACATGTGTGGATTGTAACTAGGGCACATTCTCAGCCACAGAAAGGACGAAACTACAGTCAAGTCAAGAAGGTAAAATCAAGGGTGAAGAAGTCTGAAAAGGCAAGTCGAATACTCAAAGAAAGGAAGCCTACCCAAGCGAAGCAAAGAAGAAGTCTCAAACATCCTTAAATATGTCACACGTGCGAAAGGTACAGTCATTACAAGAGACTGAGAGTAGTAGTCAAGAAGGTTGAGAATTTCAAAACAAGTGTTGTAGGGTCGATGGTTCACATTGAAGAAGAGATTGTAGGTGAATCAAGAAGAGGTTAACTTTGACTTGAGGCAAGTTTGACTTGGTCTTGGAGAAGTCTTTTATCAAGGGTATAGGCCTTGGAATTCGTCAATTGAAGATTCTATAAGAAGAAGAATTCTTGTGGGTTTTCCTCTCAGAATGGAGAGGTTTTGGCCCTAGCTGATCGCCTATATCTTGTATCCATTGTCTCATTCTTTATGATTTGGTAGTTGTTTGATGATAGAGAACACTAATAATAACAAGGGAAAAGAAGAATTAATCAAGTAAAAATACACCACAAACAATTATCAAGTAAGAGAAATCACTTACTTGCTTCATGATAGATTTCTCAACACAGCTTACAGCAACAAACTTTGACCTTCTAGCAACTTCTCCAACAACTTCGATCCCAACAACTTCGACCCTAACAACTTCTTCAGCAACTTCGACCCCAACAACTTCTTCAGCAACTTATCCAACAACTTCGATCCCAACAACTTCTTCAACAACTTTGACCTAGCAGTTTCAAAATTTCGTTGCACGAGAGAGAGAGAGACCTGAAAACTTCGACTCTAGCTTCCTCCTTGAAATTCACTTGCCTTAGGACTTCTTCTTTTTAAGATCAAATGTCTTCTCATGCTTCTCCATATATTTTTTGTGTGTGCTCCAAATGAGGTGGAATGCCTCTTATATATAGGCTTTCTAGTGGTATGAATTGCCTCCATGAGGCTGACTTGGTCTTTCATGTAGCCCGACTTGTTGCAGCGAGGTTGACTTGTCTTGGAGGGTCTTTTATTACTCTGTTACGAATATAAATTATATAAAATAAAATGAATATAATAAATATAAGTAATAAATAATCAAAATAATGATTTTTTTAAATAGTCGTTAGTTAAGTGAAAAGGCATGTCTAGTAAATAATCAAAATAATAATTATTTTAAATAGTCATTAGTTAAGTGAAAAGGCATGTCTAAAAGACATGCCCAATCATGAAATGACACCTGCCTAGGTATATAAGAAGGCCCTCATTGTAACATTCAACATCCTTGTACATTCATCTTATTAATAAAATATTATTTACAAATACATACGTGTATTTTATATTTAAAGTCAACAAGCTACAGTTTTGTTCCTTCAGTCGTATCAGAGCCATATGAGCCTTTGGATGTTATCTACTATTAAGTTTATGTCATGAAATCATTGAACAGTTAAGTGAAATTCGAGAATCGAGAATCATTTCAACAATTAGAAAAATCATTTGTAGAACAGCCTTCCTCTGTTGAGTATTCGAGGTTCTGGAGAAGATCCCCCACCCCAACTATCGTCGCCCCTCTACTGCAACTCTGATCACCTATTTGATTTTCTTAGCAAACCTCGCCCCTAAAAAATTGAACTAACTGATCAATATGGTGTATCTCCAATTGACCCTCAAGCCTCCTCTTATACTTTTTTTGTTGATGAATCAACAATCGAGATTAAGTCCCTAATCAACGGCTAAGATTAAAACAAACAGATCCTCGTCACTTAGAAGCTTCTCACCCATATTTTTATTAATACCCATTAATATTTTTATTTTCCTAATTTTAGACTTAGGAAACCCATTAAAAAAAATAATTATTTTAATAAAACACAAACCGGGTGGAATTTCACCAAATGATTTCTGGGTCTTGGAGATCTCATGTATTCTAGCCCCTCAAAATTTTGGAGCTAGAGAACATCCGATGCTACCCAAAATCAACAGACCAAAGTTTAGTAGGTTAAAGTGAAATTAATGTTTTTTTCCTCTATGGCCTCAAATTATAGGAGAGTTCCAATATATTGTTCTTGAGTTCCTCCCAGGATCACCCAACCAAGTCCACCCAACATCAAGCACTATTCAAAGGGCATCATCAAGCTTTGCATCAACTTCTTCACAATAATAGATGTGATAAGAACGTTCGTAATCACTCCTCTATTTATGTCTATATCTTTAACTTTGATGATTGAGAAGTTTTTCCTCCCTTTCTCTGTCTTACCTTCAATTAAACCACTCTCATGTGCTTCTTTTCTTGTACTTTTATTTGTATATTTTCATCTCTTAGCATCTAGGGGTGATCTTGACACTCCCTTAATCAAATGTTGATTCAATGCATTTTTCTTGTCTTGTTGATTTATTTGTATGTAGTTAAAAAAGAAAAAAAATTGCGAACATGCTATTTGTAATTACCAACCATTCTTGGTACAAAATATCTTAGATGAAGCTTGTAGGTGGCACACTGACAAAGACTGGAGAAAGGGCTAGAGTTGTTGCCTCACACCTATAACTATGCCCCTAAGTTTAGCACATATATTGAAGGATAGAGGTCAAACACATTTTGCTTAATCATTAGGCTAAGGTAAAAATCATGAAAATTACAATGTGGGCCACACTCAACAAGTTGTCTGTAGACTATAAGTGATCGGAGACTTCCACAGTTATTCATATTGTTGTTGGAGATTTCCAGATGTCATCTGTGTAATGTTTTTTATTCGTCCAACGTTTTGGATGGTTACTCCATCCATCATCAAGGACAAAGATCTTTATAATTAAATGAGTGTTGAAGAGTCTTTTTATAGGAAGAGGGAACTAGGGATCCGTTGAGTTAAGTATTAAAGAGAAATAAATTTACTCAAAGGTAAAAATGAAAAATAAAAATTTAAAATAAAATGATTAGAAATATTTGTTAAATTAGATTAAAGTAATTAATGATTAAAACAATTATTTGACCAAATTTAAACTAGGTCAAATTGATATTTAATAATTTAAAATAAATTTAGTCAAAGGTTAAATAAGAATTTAGAATAAAATAATTAGAAATAATTGTTAAATTAGATTAAAATAATTAATGATTAAACTGGTTATTTGACCAAATTTAAACCAAGTGGAATTAATATTTAAGAATTTAAAATAAAATATGCCAATATTGCAAATCAACAAATTTAGTAGATTATTTTGATATTATTTTGATTTTGAGCATAGGTGGATCCAATCTAAAAATACATGAAACGTAATCCACCTGTTGAATAGAGAGGTAGGGTGGTACAAGGCAGGAGAGTGGAGTCTCCTTCAGGTTGGAACCTAAGAGCACTTTAAGGTGGTAGGGTGGTGCTAGGGTAGGTTGAAGCATGTGCAAGGTGTTGGAGCATCCTTCCAGTCGGAGCTGGTAAATCAGGGAGTTGGAGCTTCCTCTGGGTTGGAGCTTGTAAACTAGGGTGTTGGAGTGTCCTTCCAATCAGAGTTGGTAAATCAAGGATTTGGAGCTTCCTTCAAGTTGGAGCATCTAAACCAAGGCGTTTGTTATGAATATAATTCATGACAAGTAAATAAATAGAATAAATGTAAATATTAAATATTCAAAAATTGATTATGTTAAATAGTCATTAAGTTAAGTGAAAAGGCATGTCTAAAAGACATGCCTAATCATGAAAGGTCACCTGCTTAAGTATAAAAGCAAGGCCTCATTGTAACATTCACATCACTTGTACATTTTTATATATATAATAAATTATTGTTATTAAATACCTCGTATATTTTTACATTCAAGTCTACAAGCTATCAATTTTTATGCTTCAGTGGTATCGAAGCCATGTCGCACAATATAATGATGCGAGTCTTTGAACGTTGTTCGCAACACAATGTGCCATTACATTCACGTCTTGAATGTGTTGAGTACTTTAGTGAAATTCAAGAAGCATTTCAGTGATTAGAAAAATCAATTGCAAAAGTTAAAGCATGTCGAGAGAAAATCAATAATAAGGAAGATAAAAGCGACAGTAAAGAAAATTTTGATCAGAATGATGATAACGAGGAAGAAGATGAGGTGGATAAGGACTATCGTGAGAGACAAGAAGATAAACAATATCATAACAATGAGGAAAATGTTGAAAAAGACATTAATGAATCTGAAGATGGAAAACCTTTAAGTCATGAGGTGTCTTGTTAAAATTGGCAACCAGGGCAAAACTTCATGTGGGTCATCTTATTCATCGATGATAATATTTTTATTAGATTCCTCTCATCGAGAGGTGTAGGATTGATATAAAGATCATCCGATTCCGATAAGTATTATGGAGATATGAATTTATTTTGATTATGGAATTATTATCAAGCCAACCTACAACTCATGTAGGCTCAACAGTCGCATCTATTCAAACACCAACGTTGTGTATAAATAAAAAGGACTTTTCCTCATTTGCACTCACTCTTCTCATCACATCTCTCTCTCTCTACTGCGCAGAAATGGGTCTCTCTCTCACACATGTGAAGCCGGAAGCTGTTGAAGTTGACGCTGCAACTACAGGAGTAAAGATTGACCTATGTGGCCTAGAAGATCTCCTCTTTGGAACTGCGTTGTAGGTTCATCTGAACCTCCTCTGAAAGCCGCAACTTTTGGCGGTGAAATGAAGTCAATCCGACGAACGGTTTGCAAGATATCGACTACCCTAGTTTGAAGCCGGAAACTGCTGAAATTGAAGCTGCAACTGCAGAAGTAAAGATTGACCTGCGTGACCTAGAAGATCTCCTCATCTGAACTGCGATGTAGGTTCATCTAAACCTCCTCTGGAAGCCGCAACTTTTGGTGGTGGAATGAAGTCAATCTGACGATCGGTTTGGGAGATATCACCTGCCCTAGTTTGATAATGAAGCCGCTAATGTTGATGTTGCTAATCTAGGGTTTGCTACTGCTAATATGAATCAGATTTATTGTACTATTTCTTTCTGCTAAATTATTGAAGATAAAAGAAGATTTGATCAAAAGGTTTCCCCACACATTGTGGGGTTTGTCCCTGGCTAGCCGCGACATCTTGTGTCTCTTGTCTTGGCTTGTTTTTTGTCGATCATTTAATGTTCTATCTGCACTTTACTTTATGTACATGTGATTGCAAATCTGTGGAATATAATAAGAAAAAAAGAAGTAAACTGTTATAAACATAGAACATACCATAACTTAACATGGTATCAGAGCTGAGGTGAAGACAAAGCCCGAGCAAGAGCAAGAGCAATCACCGAAGAGAAGATTGGCAAGGCTATCCTAAAAGAATGATGGGGTCCTCCACACTCTTCTACAAAAGACAAGCTCCGTGAGAAAGCTGACTATCACGGATGGAAGATGTCTATCGATCTAACCCTTGAGGATCAAGGAGTGTTGGATCATGTGAGAGGCAATATTGTTGAACCTCCATCAAATGCACCTCCTGCTGCTAAGAACAAATGGAAGAACGGAGAAATTAAAGCAAAGAAGATCATCTAGGACTCTATCGACAAGCACTTGGTGGCTTACATCTCTGAACTGGACACCTCCAAGGAAATCTACGATAGACTGGTGAGTTTATTTAAAGTTAATGATGCAAATCAAGTTTTGTTGCTTAGAAATAAACTGAGGGAAATCAAGAAGGGTAAAGATGAGAGTATGAAAGCATACTTCTTAAGAATAACCGAGATCAAGAATCATCTCCTATCTATTGGGGAGGCTATTACTGACAGGGAAATGGCACTCACGACTCTTGGAGGATTACCATCCGAATGGTACGTGTTCAGGACTACTCTTCTGAACTATAATGTAATTCATGGTTTCAAGGAATTAATGGCTAGATGCATTCAAGAAGAAACAAGGGAAGAAGTGCAAGAAATGCCCATGCCTAAAGTTCCTCCTGCTGCTTTTTCTTCTCATAAAAGAAATAATTCCGGGACTAAATCAAAAGGAAAGGCTGGACCTAACGCTGGAAGAAAATGACGATGTTACATCTGCGATAAAGTAGGTCACTATGCAAGGGAGTGCCCTGATAGAAAGGACTCACAACGGGACGATGATCAAAATCCCTCTGATGGCAAATCAAAGGAATGACAAATTCAACAGCAAAGGTAAGAGGAGAGTTGGGGATCGAGGAAGAGGACAACCATTCAAGAAGGCTAGAAAGTCTAGGATCTATTAAATGCAACTGACCTCAAAAAGAACCTAGTGTCCATCTCGGCAATGGAAGACAAAGGCTACAAGTTAACCTTTAGCAATGGCAAGGTATGTATATGGAAAAAAAATGTTAAAGATGCCTTTACTCTTGGGTTTAGTGTTGATTCATTATATCAAGTCGATGGAAGTCCGCTAGGTGTCATGTCTTGTGACACAACTCTTCAGTCTGAACTTTGGCATCGGAGGTTTGCCCACCTTCATTACAAAGCTCTACCCGATGTAAGACAGATGGTAACAGGGATGCCCGAATTCCAAGTATAGAAAGAAGGTGTATGTCCGGGATGTGCCAAAGACCTTTGATATATTACAGTTGGTTCACTCAGGCATATCTGAGGTTGGCATTAAGAGGGAGAATACTACACCACATAGTCCTGAGTAGAATGGTGTGGCGGGAAGGAAGAACCGCACGATTGTGGAAGCTGTCCGGGCCATGCTACATGATCAAAGACTTCCGAAGTTTCTATGGGCTGAAACTACAAACATTGCCGTATATGTACAAAATCAATGCCCTCATCAAGCATTGGGTTCCAACACTCCTGAAGAAAAGTTCACTGGTAAGAAACCTGATGTTTCTCATTTTAGAATTTTTAGAAGCCCTGTATATTTTCATGTGCCGAAAGAGAAAAGAAATAAATTGGGTGCATCTGGAAAGAAGGGAATTTTTGTGGGCTATGGTGAAAATACTAAAGGCTATAGAATCTATGTAGCCGGTCAAAGGGAAGTCGTAATTAGTCATGATGTCGCCTTTGACGAAGATATGGCTCTCAGCAAGGTGAACAATCTTCCGACTTTGAGGAGCTCTCAAGAAGCCGACACCAGGGAACCAAAAGAAAAGGATGATGAATCAATGCCTGATATAGAAGAACCCATGGATCTGATTGATCCTCCTCCACATGAGCCTTCCTCTTCTAGGAAAAGGCCTTCATGGCTTAGGTGGATACTTGATGATGATGAAGGACATGTTGCACCCTAAGGAACCTTCCGTCAAAGTAGGAAACCTAACAGGTATCAGGGATACCTGGCCATCATGAGCACGATCATACAAAATGAGCCTTCATCATTCTCAGATGTCGTCAAGCATTAAGTATGGAAGGACGCTATGACCATAGAATATGAGTCTATCATGAAGAATGATGTCTGGGAAGTAGTTCCCAGACCCCAGGACAAGACAGTTGTTACTTCCAAATGGCTTTACAAGATAAAGCATGCAGCAGATGGAAGTATGGAAAAGTATAAGGATCATTTTGTTGCTCGTGGTTTCCCCCAGAAGGAAGGTATAGACTATGATGAGATATTTGCACTTGTTGCCAGATATACAACCATCCGCTCGATCATAACCCTTGCTGCTTCACAAGGATGGAACCTACATTAGATGGATGTCAAGACCGCATTCTTGCACAGTTCTATCAAAGAAGAGGTCTATGTGGAGCAACCCGAAGGATTTGAGATTTATGATCGAAAATCTCATGTATGCAGGTTGAAGAAGGCTCTCTATGGGTTGAAGCAAGCACCCCGGGGCCCGAGCATGGTATGAGAGGATCGATAGCTACTTGATGAAGCTAGGATTCACTAGGAGTGAAGCCGATCCTAACCTTTACTTTAAGGTTGAAGATGACAAGCCTCTCATACTGGTGTTGTATGTGGATGACCTCTTTCGAACAGGTGCAAACCCTCTCATTCACAAATGTAAGAGGGAGTTGGCTTCTGAATTTGAAATGAAGGACCAATGGAGTTAAAGTATAGCAGAAGTCAAGGGAAATTTTCCTATCTCAAGGAAAATATGTGGTAAAGATATTGGAAAGATTTGGTATGATGGACTGCAAGCCTGTGACTACCTCGAGGATCTTAACTTTTAGAAGTTATATGGTAGTGATGTCGACGAGATTTGGAAATGCCTCTGAGTTTCAAAAACTCATTCGCGTTGATGTTCTTGGTGAACCTCCGTCCGAACATATGTTTTGCAGTTAGCACTGTGAGCTCATATTTGGTTGAGCCTCACTGCACTGATGCCAAGAATCTTCTAAGATATCTTCATGGCACAATTACTAATGGATTGAGATACACTTTTTAGTGTTGTTTTTGTTTGGATTCTGCTTCGATATAATGGATGAGCAGGAAGCAGAAGACAGTTGCCATAAGCACCACCGAGACCGGATACATATCTACAAGTATGATCTCGTATGAAGCTGCCTGGTTGGGGAAGCTCTGTAGTGAGCTGTTTGAACACATACCATTGTGATTCTCTGTAACAACCAGAGGTGGGATTCGATTATTGAGGAATCTCGTATTCTTCAATTGCTCCAGTAGATAGACATCATCTGGGATATAGTAAGTCAATGAGCAAGGAGGCTCCATCGCATTAAGATGATGTACAGGTCGATACACCTTGACAAAGCCCCGAGGAAAGATCTAATCTGTGAGTTTCCAAAACGACTTGGAGTCGGCAAGAAACCCTTGTACAAGGGTCCTGCATGTTGCATACATTGAGCTCTAGGAGCTCTGAGGGCTTGCGGTTCTTACTGGAGCAACATATGACCACAGGGTAACTCGCCCTCCCTTGGTGGTGCACACTGGAACAAGATGATTCGCTCTCTTGTTGGACAAGATGATTCGCTCTCTTGTGGAACAGGATGATTCGCTCTCCTGTGTAGCAGGATGATTAGTTCTCCTGTGAGGCCTGGATTGATGTATTCTCCATGGCGGCCTGGATTGATGTGTTCTCCATGGCGATTGTAGCAGGATTGATGTGTTCTCCTGTAAGGAAAGGATTGATTAGTTCTCCTGTCGAGGCATCCTACCCATGCAGTCTGGGACTCATGGGAAGTACCTCTCATCTGATCAATGAGCAGGGAAATGAAGTTAGGGACCATAGTAGTACCGATGGACGCATCGTTGTATCTACCGTACTTCCTATGCTAGGATGACCTCCATTGATCTAGGATCAATGATACTGGTCTAGGATCAGTGGTAGGAGTTGTACCATACTATGACGCTGACTTCAGGTCGGTTGAGACTTGTCTGGGACCAGTGGTACATACTCTGAGATTGACTTCGTGTCAGTGCAGTACTGGTCTGGGACCAGTGAGAGTGGTACATACTATGACACTGACTTCGGATCGGTTGAGATTGGTCTGGGACCAGTGGTACACTCTTTGAGACTGCGATACTGGTCTGGGACTAGTGGTAGGAGTGGTACCTACTATGAAGCTGACTTCGGGTCAGTTGAGACTGGTCTGGGACCAGTTGTACGCACTCCGAGACTAACTTTGAGTCAGTGGAGGATGATACTGGTCTGGGACCAGTGGAGTTGTACTCACTATGACGCTGACTTTGGGTTGGTTGAGACTGGTCTGGGACCAGTGGTACATACTCTGAGACTGACTTTGAGTCAGTATGATACATCCTCGATCATTTCTTCTTCTTCATAATTCAGACAAAAGCAGAGCAGAACAGAACAATGCAAGAGCAGAGCAGAACAGAGCAAAACAGTACAGATCAGTACAGGGCAGAACAAGACAAAGCAGAACAGGCAGAATAGAGCAGAGCAGGGCAAGGGTCAGGCTGTAGAGGGCAGTGCATTTGATGGATGAATAGTAGAGACCGACAGACAGATTGCAGATGAAGTTCTCCCTAGGTGAGAGGGAGTGTTAAATTGGCAAATAGGGCCAAACTTCATGTGGGTCATCTTATTCATCGATGATAATATTTTTATTAGATTCCTCTCATCGAGAGGTGTAGGATTGATATAAAGATCATCCGAATCCGATAAGTATTCATGGAGATATGAATTGATTTTGATTATGGAATTATTATCAAGCCGACCTACAACTCATGTAGGCTCAACAGTCGCATCTATTCAAACACCAACGTTGTGTATAAATACAAGAGGACTTTTCCTCATTTGCACTCACTCTTCTCATCACATCTCTCTCTCTCTACTGCGCAAAAATGAGTCTCTTCTCTATTGCGTAGAAATGGATCTCTCTCTCACACATGTGAAGCCGGAAGCTGTTGAAACTGACGCTGCAACTACAGAAGTAAAGATTGACCTGCGTGGCCTAGAAGATCTCCTCTTTAGAATTGCGATGTAGGTTCATCTAAACCTCCTCTGAAAGCCGCAACTTTTGGTGGTGGAATGAAGTCAATCCGACGAACGGTTTGCAAGATATCGACTGCCCTAGTTTGAAGCCGGAAACTGTTGAAACTGAAGCTGCAACTGCAGAAGTAAAGATTGACCTGCGTGGCCTAGAAGATTCTCCTCATCTCAACTGTGTTGTAGGTTCATCTGAACCTCCTCTTGAAGCCGCAACTTTTGGTGGTGGAATGAAGTCAATCCGACAGTCGGTTTGTGAGATATCATCTACCCTAGTTTGATAATGAAGCCGCTAATGTTGATGTTGCTGATCTAGGGTTTGCTACTGCTGATATGAATCAGATTTATTGTATTTATTTCTCTCTGTTGATTATGAGATAAAAGAAGATTTGATCAAAGGGTTTCCCCACACATTGTGGGGTTTGTCCCTGGCTAGCCACCACATCTTGTGTTTCTTGCCTTGGCTTGTTTTATGTCGATCATTTAATGTTCTATCTGCACTTTACTTTATGTACATGTGATTGCTAATCTATGGAATATAATAAGAAAAAAAGAAGTAAATTGTTATAAGCATAGAACATACCATAACTTAACATATCTATATTGTCAAAAGGAACTACAGAAAACAAATTGGCTAGAGATATTAAAAAAAGTCGCAATTTGTTGCCTACTAGCAAATTTATTCAGCATAAAGAATCTATGCAAATAGAGTCGGTGATGTCTGAGAATGATTCAGATGATGATGTGCCCTTGCGTGTGAGGTTTCAGGTAAAACAGTCGACAAAACCACCCAGTGAAGGCTCCCTTATACGTGGTGTTGATTCTGAGGATGAGAATCCTTTAGCGTTAAGACACAAACCAAAATCTCCCAAATCAATGAAGCCAAATACTTTTAGAATGGTCGTGACAGACATAGCATCAGCAAGAGAGAAATATGATTACACAACTGTTGAAAATCCTCCTATAGATCAAGAAGGACGGTTGCATAAGTACTACAGATTTTCTAATGCACCAGAGGAATTCCACTACAAAGATAAGGATATGTTAGATCTTGTACAGGAGGAAATACTAGCAATCAAAAATAAAATGGACATTAGCTTCAAGATCAGCGAGGACGAGAAGGAAAATCATAATGCCTTCATGAACATCAATCCTGAATCAGTAACTGAAGCTGATACAAAAAATGGGCAGGATTTATTACAACGTCCTGTCAGACTTGATCATGCTGCAGATTGTGGAACTCCTACATCGAAGGAGAATTCGTGTAATAACAGTAACCAGCAGGAACAAAAATCTACTTGTGCTGCTTTTGTAAGGGGGTTTTCTGATTTCAGTTATAGGTTTACAGGATTTCAAAACAATTCCTCTAATTGGCAGATCCGAAATTCGAATTGTCAAGAGCAAAGGAAGAAAGAGGATGTGCTCTTCCTTACTGTCATGGAACCCTCATTTGTTAGGCCTCCTAAAAAGCGGAATTACGAATGGGATTTCCAAGAGCCCAATGGTAGAGAAAAAAAATGTGTTGCTACATCATCTCGGGGCCCACCACCTCCTTTGAAAATGGGACTTTGTGTTGGATCAGATATTGGAGGTATAATTGGCGAGGCATCGTTATAAATCCAACTAGACAAGAGCCAGGTGCAAAGATTAGAATTGAGGGTGTTTTGGACTGCGAGGAGAGAGTTATCGTTATTGTAGCTCCAGATCCCTTCGATTGTTGCGTCTGTCCAACCGATGAGGAGTCGCATGTGCACACACTGATTAAGAGGGGTTACTGCCCCCCGCCGTCAAGCATTGTGCTCCAGTTCATGTGTTACACATTACGGTGCCCGGTGATGTATCACGCCTTTTAAAAGGATTATGGCGTCAACGATTCAATCCCTCAGAGATGATTAACTCAAACGACATGTGAACCCTCCGCAACGTGAATCCTCCCGTGGCAGCATTGACTAGATCACCACACATAATCGCAGCAGCAAAAGTATAGGTACATTATATTACGATAATATAATTTAATTTAATTTAATTAAATAATTTTAATTAATTTATATATATTATTATAAATTTAATTAATTTAATTAAAAAATATATTATATATATATATATATATATATATTATATGAAAAAAATCAGTACTAAAAAAAAAACAAAAACCAGTATTTAAAAAAATCAGTAAAAATAAAAGTATTATTATTATATTAAAAAAAATAGAGTCGAAAAAAAAAAAATATATATATAATATATATATAGAGAGAGAGAGAGAGAGAGAGTTATTTTAAAAATAAATAATAAAATTGAAGTTAAAAAAAAAACAGAGTTATAAAAAAAAAGGAAAAAAATTTAGACTTATTAAAAAAAAATATATCCAAGGGAATATTACTGATGAGCTATAAGACGAGAGGATGGCCAGATTATACACATCAATATGAGAGACGCTAAGTGAAGAAAATCCACAACATTAAAGATTTGAGGACAAAGCCTCCGAAGGAAAAATCTGTGTTATATTCATGACAAGTAAATAAATAGAATAAATGTAAATATTAAATATTCAAAAATTGATTATGTTAAATAGTCATTAAGTTAAGTGAAAAAGCATGTCTAAAAGACATACCTAATCATGAAAGGTCACCTGCTTAAGTATAAAAGCAAGGCCTCATTGTAACATTCACATCACTTGTACATTTTTATATATATAATAAATTATTATTATTAAATACCTCGTGTATTTTTACATTCAAGTATACAAGTTATCAATTTTTATGCTTCAACGTTGGAGCAACTTTCCAGTTGGAGCTGGTAAATCAAGGTGTTGGAGCATCCTTTATGTTGGATCCTCCTTTAGTTGTTGTTGAAATTCTTGGAAGTTGGAGCTTCCTAATCAATGTAAATTTTGAAGACTTATATTAAGAAGCATTTGCTAGTTTTTCTCCCAGAAGGGTTTCCACCTAAAATTGTGTCTATTGTCTTTAATACTATGCATTGTTGAATGGTGTTGTAGTGTCCTAGGGAAATTTTCCACTGTAATGACCTAGGGCAAAAGTGCTTAATACATTACAACAAACATTACTTCTTAAGTTACACAGTTTATTTCAATAGCGACAAGACAATAATTTTCCATAATTCACAATGATGATCCAATCCACCAATATTCATTCAAAACTTTACAAGTCCGCACATATCAACTCCACTGTATATTAAAATCCTACTAATCGCATATGAAATTCTTGCCAAGTCTATTGACTAAGAAAATGTCTTAATATGCCTGCTATCTACAATTTTAGGTCAAAACCCCTTACAGCGGAGACACAGTATGGATCAACCTACTTCAAATGAGTCGACCACTTCCAAGATTACAAGGCTCAAGACATTCAGTTTGCCTCAGCGGGCCTTCAGACAATTTCGCACTATCTCCGAAAGAGTTATGTCCACCTTGCACCCAAGAATCTCGTTTTGTTCAGGAGATGATGTTGCCTCAAGGAACCGTCTTAACTCACCTCAGGAAGTGGTCTGCAAAGAAATAGCATCAACTTTGTCCAGATCCTCGAACTAACCCTGTTGCAAAGGATTCTCGTGCTAGATGATAGCGGATTCGATCTTGTCCTCAAATTTGTCGATTCAACGAATTAATTCGATGCGCAAAGCTTCCAATACATTGCTCTATTATGGGTCTCAACTCCTTAACATATTCCTCTTGTTAATCTTTGAATTGTCCTGCACTACTTCTGGTATCTTCGCTCGGAAATGAGTGACTCGTCCTCTATCAAGCGTGTTCAATGCTTCAAAATTTCACCGAACTGACGTCGAAAGACACTTAAGAAACCCATATTCGTTTAGATGCTTCGTTTGCAAGTAGGGAGGGTTGTGCTTCCTTCGGATGGCACTAACTCGTTCAGGGCCCCCACAATGGGCCATCCTCATATGACTCAATATTGCAAAAGGTTGTGGTACCTTTGGAACTCGGCTACTAACTACAGGAACATGAGAAAACCACATTCCCTTCAATTTGGCCCTTCGGAAATAAGTTGTCCCAATTGGCTTCCTTCTTGCCTCAGTCTTTGGTCAAAGATTTGATCGCTTCAAAATGATATTCTCCTGTTGTGCCAAAACATATTCAAAAGAAGAAATAAGGTTGAGTCAACTAAGGTGGAATCTTTCACCACCGAAATTGACAGAAGGGGTCTTAAAACCCTCTGAGCCTCTAGCTCAAAGACAAACAAATATAGAATGATCCAATTCAATGATGATCTAAATGAATTTGACCCTCTTGTATTTATAGATTTCGTTGAGAGGATTCTCTTCCTAAATAATTGAGAAAAATTCACTCCAAAACCCAACTTTGAGTTTCTTTGGCCATCTGCCCCAAAACTTGCCCACACATTGGGTATTTTGAGGTTTTTCCCCTTTATCAAGGACTATAGCCTATGTGGATCGATAGGCTACTTTGTCTCTTGAGCAAATAATTTCTCGGGAACATTGCGGGTGTTGTTGATTTATGTTTTGATCTAATGCTAATGCTAATTAATGCTCTGAAATTAAAAGAATTAACTAATTGAAGTGAAACAGTGATTCACCCCCCTCAGTATTTCCAATATAATTCCCCTAAAAATAGGAAAAAATAGAAAATGATTGGAACAACTAGGGGAACAGTAGCAAATATAGCATGCCTAAAAATAGGTACTACAAAAAATACAAAGCATGTCCATGATATTGTTCTCATTAAACTCGATTCTTAGCAAAATATCCAAATATGTAATCAAATCTGGGATGAAACCCTTACTAAAAATAGCATTGTCTCACATGTAATCCAAAAATAGCTCATTGAAATTGTGAGCTCACAAGGATCTGAAATATACCATCATCTCTTACATGCAATTCTCCGGACTCAACCTACTAAAAGTAGAAAGTGCCATGCATGTCATCTAGGGGAAGCTCAAAAAGACTACAAATGTACTGTCCTCAATGCCATGTAGGCCTCAAAACCTTGTCACCTAAAATGTAGAAGCACTGCCAAAAATAGTAACTCTCCAATCTGAAAAAACATGTGCAATATTTTAGTCACACCATTGGACCAATGCTACAATTGACCTTCTTCGGTACCACCCCTGGTTCAAGCAAAACTATCTCTGAAGAAATGTGTCAACCCTTCACACTCCAGATTTACAAGGGGGCAAATCTAGGGGTTAAAAAGTCTATAAAAAATAAGGAAAAAAGAATGAACCAAGTGGAGTAAAGCACAAGACAACCCATCTTTCACATCAAAGCAACAAGTGCCCCAAGACTAGAAGGTTGCTGAACCAATCCTACACCTGAACTCCTTGGATAAACCCCTGGCTCAAGAAAAAATATCTCTGGAGATACCTCTTAATACCAGCCTGACAAATTGTGTCAGCCCTTAACCCTCCAGATTTACAAGGGGGCAAATCTAGGGGTTAAAATGTCTGTAAAGTGAAGAAGAAAAATGAAAGAGCCAAGTGGAGTAAAGCACAAGACAACCCATCTTTCACATCAAAGCAGCAAGTGCCCAAAGACTAGAAAGTTGTATCCTAGCTAGCATGTTACATGGCCACTTAGAGTGCTAACACATGGCCCCTTTGACCAGTCACATGGTGCCACATCGTAATTGGGCAAAACTGAAAAAGTTCAGATTCAACAAAATGTGAATCCAAGTGTCAATACCTAGGTGACAGATACTATATCTAGGGGAAACTAGTTGCAGAAGTCATTGACCTTTTGCATTCCCTTCTGCAACAAGCATTAAAGGGATTGCACAGATGGAGGAGGAACTGTGTGGCTGGTAGAAGGAGGATGGACTGCAGGTTTAACTGGTAATGGAGATGTAAGAAAAAAATAGGTCGATCTGATGTCAGAACTGCACAGTATGCAGATATTGGAGAGATCGACCAGCATAGGAGCTAATTGACTAGATCCTGATTGTAGAGGTCTGATTACAGTGAGTAGATTTGTCGCTATCAATGCATTTCTTGTGCTCGATAACCAGAGAAATGTCTAGACTGTAAAAGCACAATATGTAATAAAAAACTAGAGCAAGATGGATTTCAAAAGTAGATTTTTTCCAAAACAGGTCTCTCCAGGGAATTTCTTGTGTTTCTGTATATGTGTGATTGCATTGTTATTTCTGTTAGCATATATTTATTAAAGACAACACAATCACTGTTATATTGCACAACGGATTAATAAAAATCTATGTTTACAGTTCACAAGATTATGCATTAAGATCTGTGTTGGTGAATTGTTTAGCCATAGACCTTTGATTACAAATAAAAGAGGAATCAAATTAGGAAAGGAACACAAAAGGCTAGAGTAAATACATGAGATCTTTTTACTGAGAAATGGCATTGACATATCAAATCTTATAAAATCATGTAAACTAGACTATCAATAATACTCCCTATTGGTTCCTAATGCAGCTCATTTACAATAATTACCTAAATTATGCCTTTATTGAACTATTATCAGTTTCAAAACAAAAAAACACTGAAATAACAACCAACAAACTAATAAATAGGTTTAATTTCTTAAGCTCTTGAAAACTTGTTCTGGTAATCCCATATAAAAATATAACATTCAAACATGAATACATGGTATGGGGCATCTGGTAAACTTTCTACCAAGGATCCACTAATGGAAATTGGTTGTAAAATATCTCTTGAAACAATTCTATCTCAAAAGCCCCTAACATTATATAGACCTCGAACAGATCTTCTACTAATCTCAAATTTCAACTATGTTACCAGATCCACAGGGTCTTGATGCTGGATCCACAGATCCATGTTTTGGATACGGATACAGATCCACATAGGATTTTCCACGTAAACAGATCCTTCAAACCTAGAAATGGATCCCATGCTACTGAAATGGATCATGTGCCAACTAGCCCTCACGTAATGGATCCCAAGCATATAACACTAGACTTTTTGGCTTATTTTTTATTTTTTAATGATATTTGCCACCTGTTTAAAACCCTATCAAGCAAATAATCTATTTGGATTTGTAGTTAGATTACTTATTAGTAATTATATGGGCTGTATTGTTGTATATTTTATTAATTACCTATAGACTGTATAGCACATGACAATGTTAGAAAGAAAGGTTTGACACATCAAAATTCTAATTTTCAATTTTGATAATGCTAACAGGAAAGCTTTGAGGCAATACAATAGATACAATGTTTATACATTGGTTTGGAGAGGATCTACATGGGTTTTGAGGCAGTGATTTTAAAGTTATTAAATAAAAAACATTAAAAATATTATATTTAAAAATATTTAAAAAAATTATTACAATATATCAAGGAAAAAAGGTTGCTATGAATTCGAAAACGAGAGAAAATAAAAATAAAAATAAAAAGAGAAAGTATATAAAAGGTTATTAAAAAAGGGGGGAAATTAAAAAATAAATAAAATACAAATAAATAAATAAATAAAAAATAGTACAGTGGCCCACCCACACAGCTAGCTACCGAACAGTAGCCTTAGGCCATTCCCACACTGTTGTGACATTCTCCAACACTGTCAACTCAGACAGCACACCCGACGCTGCCCAGCGGCCACGACAACTACCACGGTCACGAGTCATTGCCGCAAATTCCTCCATTGCCGCCATGATACTCCTCACGCCGCTCAGCTCTGTACTCTTGCAGATCAACCTCCCCCGCGCCTGCGCCACCCTACTCTGCGCGTCGACCAATCAACCGTTGTTGTCCACCTCTCTCCCATTGCATCCACAACAATAATAGTTTCCACCACCGCTGTCATTACCATCGTTTCGTCCCTCTGCGTTATTCCATTGTGGCCAACACAACTCTTGTGACTATCATGCATGTCTCTCACTATATTCTCTTTTCCCATTTTCTTACTCATCAAACGTTATCACTTGGAGCATCGCGACCCTTGACAAATCAATGTTTTTTTTAAAAGGAATGTATAAGGAATTTAATTAATATTAAGTGAACCGACATTCCACGATTATATATATATATATATATAACGGATACCTTTTTAGGTTCAAGTTGATTTATTATTATTAGTTGATGTATTATTATATCACTCAAAGGGAGAGAAAAAAAAAGGTTCAAGTTGATATATTATATTTAAGGTTGATAACGTTCAAGCTGATATATTATTATATCAATCAAAAAAAGAAAGTCATGGAAGCAAAAGAAGTGAAGATAAATAAATAAATAATTCAATTCAAGACGAGAGAAGCATTATTATTAAACCCTAAAAGTAAGGCAGTTGAAGTCAACTAGTGAAGAGAGACAAAAAAGGAGCATAATAAGGAAATGAACGCTAGAAGATTCCCAGAAACCTTACCTAGAGACGGTAAATCGCTATTTAACATTAAGGGAACTCTCACAGGAAAAGATGTTATTATTTCTATTTCTCCCCCAGAAGATAAAAATTATATAACACCTAAAATCGCAAACCAATTAGTGATCCCGGAGTCAAATATAACCGAAAAATTAGACTTTCTTGGCAATAAAAAATCTGACATAGCCAATTTACAATTAAACATTGAAGACTATACATTTGTATCGCAATTCTCAGTTGAAACCCTATGGAGCAATCAAGGTGACATTATGTTGGGATCACCCTAAATGGAAACAGTAGGATTTGTCATCTTAAATACGAAGAAAAAGTTTCTAACATTTTCTTATAAAAAGAAGGAAATAACACTCCAATATGTTACACTGAATGCAATTCAGTGACGCCAGAAGATATATTAGATATTTCAGAAGTAATTTCTCAAGAAGGTAAAAAAGTATTACAAAATATGCAAATTGAAATTGACAAAATCACTGCTGATAGAAATGAAGAAGTCTTGCGACTTGAGGATTATAGTGAAAAATTACTAACACAAATTAAGAAGCTTAAAAAGGACAAAAATTCATTACAAACAAGTTAGAGCAACTTAATCAAGAAGTATCAAAGTCTCCAGACGTAACAATCCAAGTAGAAGATAAGGGAATTAATACCGAACCAGTCAATAGCAGAACTCAAGAAAGGGATCAATCAATGGAAGGAAAAACACATTCACATGTTACAATCCAGATGATGAAAATTCCAAACAAAGATTATGTACCTAACTCAAAAACCATAGCACCAAAAGGAAATCAAAAAATTTCCACACACCTAATAAGGGGAAGTCAAACCAAAAAGGTTCTCTATCGACATCTGAATCATGAGAGTAGACAACTCAACCAAGATACGTATAGGGACTAGAAACAACAAACTGATGTTCCAGAGAATAATGATGTAACCTCAATCCAGTCCTATGATGACAAGTCATTACAAAATTCCAGTGATCCGAATATTCCACAGAAGCTTAATCTAGGATGGTCTGATCTCTTCTCAGTGTGACAGTTTTGTTTGTCACTTAGAATATCATATCAACTTGTATCAACGAAGATGATTGTTCCAAGACAAGAAGACATTCGAACCCGAAAAAGAGATGAAGCCTTTTTCATCAACAAGCTTTGAGGACAAAGCTTTTTAAGGAGGAAGACAACGTTATGAATAAATATATAGGAAAAAATGTAAATAATAATAATTAATAATGACTAGTTAATTAGTAATTAGGTTTAAGAGTCATGTCTAAATGAGGCATGACTCTTCATGAAGAGGCCCCTGCATAGTATATAAGCAGACCTCTCACTCTCATTGTATCATCTTATTCACACATTTAATATATAATATTTGTATCCTCATGGATATCTTTATATTTCAAGTCTTTTGGAGTAATTAATCTGAAGAAGGAACTTTGTTCGCTTCACTCTGTGGATGCTTGTGATGGTTATGCAGATGTTTGACGCATAGTTGCAGGAATCGCCCCCCCCCCCGGATCCTAAGCCGGAATCGCGACCCGAGGCGAATCGTTCCGGAATCTCCAGGCGAAGCGCGCTTCCGAAATTGAGGTGGCGCGATTCCGGCTTTTAAGTGCAATTCCTGCCATTTTAGGTGGCGTTGCCCCGGAATCGCGCTTCGGAAGGCGCTTCGGGCATGAGGTGGCGCCACGCAACCTGCCCGGAAGCGCACGCCACCCAGGCGCAACCCACGGGGCAGCAAGATAAAGGTAATTTTTTTTAATTTCTTTTAAAAATTAACTTAACTAAGCATGAGGGGGTGGGTTAGGGTGAGTTTAGGGTGAGTTTAGGGTGAGTTTAGAAAAGAATAAAGCCCCCATTCTCTTCTCATTTTCTCACTTTGAGTTTATGAGAGTTGGAGAAGAGAAGAGAGGAGAGGAGAAGAGAAGAGAGGAAAAGAGAGGAGAAGAGAGGAGAGCTTGGAGGAGTGAAGGAGGAGGAGCTAGGAGAAGGAGGAGGAGCTTGGAGCAAGAGTTTGGAGGACTTCATCTACAAGAGCTAAAGAGGTAAGTTCAAACCCTAAACTACTCTTTCCCATTGTTTCTACTTGCTCTTTTACTTACAGGTTGTCCACCATCTATATCCATATTCCAAGATGGTGTTCTTTTGGCTTCTATGTATCATTCCACTCTTGGTTTTAATGATGGCAAAGGGGAATAGGAATAGAAGGGAAGAAACTGAAGAGGACAGTGGTCCTAATATGAGTGACCCAATGTATGATGAGGAGGAAGGGTTTGAAGAGGAAGGTGATGAACCTGAAGGGGACACTGAAACACAAGATCGGAAAGCTACATCAACACCCTTGTGGAACTATGTGACCAAACTTGATGGGGGAAAGGGTGGTGGATCTTACAAATTTGTGTGCCCTCATGGTTGTCATGAAGGAAAACCATATTGTGGTTCATATACCCGTCTGAGGAGGCATCTTTGTGGGGTGTTGGACAGTGATGAAAAAAGGGTCCTGTGGGGGTACAAATTTGTCCAAACATTTCAACTGAACAAAGAAGAAAATACATCCAAATAGAGATGGCTACACAACAAAAAAACAAGAAACAAAAAGCTCATTCTGAATCAAGTGCAACAGCAACCTCTAAATTTGGTAGCTACTCATCTCCTCATGGTACTTCTGCAAGCTCTGGAGGTAGAAGAACAATAGGGGATTTCCTTAATGTTGCTGGGAGGGATGATGTGGATGGAAAGATAGTCCGTTTTCTTTGTGCTTGCGGTGTACCATTCAATGTGCTTCACTCTCCCTATTGGCATGAAATGTAAAGGCCATCAATGAAGCCCCAAAAGGATACAAGGCCCCCAACTATGAGAAAGCTAGAACAGTGTTATTAGAAAGAGAAAAATCTAAGGTTCAAAGAGCTTTGACACGTTTTACACATGAGTGGGTGGATTTTGGGTTATCCATTGTATCAGATGGGTGGACAAATATTAGAAACCAACATTTGATAAATGTTCTTGGTGTTTCTTCTAGTGGTGCAGTATTTATTGCATGTCATGACTCCTCCTCCATCAGTGCAACTGCACAAAACATT